>JAJIBD010026071.1:0-182802 GCA_021461705.1 Cryptotis parvus | reverse complement strand
GGATTACAGAACATACATTAAAAGGTTGTCATGGGTATCCTTTTGCCTCTATTTAATGCTCAGTTCTAGGTTGGCATTAGTACCCTCGACAATTATTAGCACCCTGTTCCATTTTCTGTCTTACCTAACCTCTGATTCCCACAAGTTTGTGATAATTTCCACCTTTGACAAGACCTCATGATATGTTTTTCACTTGACCTTGGATATTGGTATCATAATATGTACATATATATTTATGCCATGCAAATAAATGCAGTCATTCTGTATCTGTCTCTCTCCTTCTGGCTAATTTCCGCTCAACATAATCTTCTCCATGTCCATCCATTTATAGGCAAATTTTATAACTTCATTTTTCCTATAGGTGCATAGTATTCCATTGTGTAGATGTACCAAAGCTTCTTTATCCAGTCATCGATTTTCGGGCACTCTGGTTGCTTCCAGATTCTGGCTATTGTGAATAATGCTGCTATGAACATAAAAGTAGGGATGGTGTTTGTGCTGCGTATTTTTGGTTTCCCAGAGTAGATTCCCAGGAGTGGTATGGCTGGGTCAAATGGGAGTTCAATTTCTAGTCTTTGGAGGAAAGTCCATATTGTTTTCCAGAAAGGCTGTACCAGCCGGCATTCCCACCAACAATGAATGAGTGTTCCCTTTTCCCCACATCCACGCCAGCACTTGTTGTTCTTGCTCTTTTGAATATGTGCCAGTCTCTGTGGTGTAAAGTGGTATCTCATTGTTGTTTTGATTTGCATCTCTCTGATGATTAGTGATGATGAGCATTTTTTCATATGTTTTTTGGCCATTCAAATTTCTTCCTTGCTGAAGTTTCTGTTCATTTCTTCTCCCCATTTTTTGATGGGGTTGTTTGTTTTCTTCTTGTAAAGTTCTACCAGTGCCTGATATATCCTGAATATTAACCCCTTATCAGATCGGTATTGGGTGAATATTCTTCCCCATTCTGTGGACTGTTTTTGTATCTTAGTCACTGTTTATTTTGAGGTGCAGAAGCTTTTTAGTTTCATGTAGTCCCATATGTTTATCTTTTCTTCTAGTTGCTTTGTTAGTGATGTTTCACCTTTGAAGATGCCTTTAGCTTCAATGTCATGGAGGGTTTTTCCTATATTTTCTTCAATGTACTTTATGGATTCAAGTCTGATATTGAGATATTTAATCCATTTTGATCTGATTTTTGTGCATGGTGTTAGACACAGGTCCAAATTCATTTTTTTACATGTCGCTGCCCAATTTTCCCAACACCACTTGTTGAAGAGGCTTTCCTTACTCCATTTTAGACTCATTGCACCTTTATCAAAGATTAAATGATCATGTGTTTGAGGTTGGGTGTCAGGATACTCAATTCTATTCCATAGGTCCACAGGTCTGTTTTTTATTCCAATACCATGCTGTTTTAATTACTACTGCCTTGTAGTACAGTTTGAAGTTGGGAAAGGTGATGCCTCCCATCTTCTTTTCCCGAGGATTGCTTTAGCTATCCTTGGGGTTTATTGTTCCATACAAATTTCAGGAGCGTTTTTTTTTGCCAGGGGGGGGGGGGGGGGGGGGGGGGAAGGGGAGGGAGAGAAAGAGGGAGAGAGAGAGAGAGAGGGAGATTTAGCTTTGGTCAATTTCTTTGAAGAATGTCATCGGTATCCTCATAGGGACTGCATTGAATCTGTACAGAGCTCTAGGGAATATTACCATTTTGACAATGTTGATTCTCCCCATCCATGAACAGGGAATGTGTTTCCATTTCCTTGTGTCCTCTTTTATCTCTTGGAGCAGTGTCTTGTAGTTTTCTTTGTACAGGTCCTTTACATACTTGGGTAAGTTGATTCCTAGGTATTTGATTTTCTGTGGCACAATTGTGAATGGAATAGTTTCCTTAATATCCCTTTCTTCTCTTTCATTATTTGTATATAGGAAAGCCACCGACTTTTGGGTGTTTATTTTGTATCCTGCCACTCTACTATATGTGTCTATTGTTTCTAGGAGTTTTTTGGTAGAGAGTTTAGGGTTCTCTAGGTATAATATCATGTCATCTGCAAATAATGATAGCTTGACTTCTTCCTTGCCTATCTGGATGCCCTTGATGTCCTTTTCTTCTCTGATTGCTATGGTAAGTACTTCCAGTACTATATTGAATAAAAGAGGTGAGAGTGGGCAACCTTGTCTTGTCCCTGATCTCAGGGGGAAGGCTTTCAACTTTTCCCCATTGAAAATGATGCTTGCTCTGGGCTTTTGGTAGGTGGCTGTAACTATCTTGAGGAAATTCCCTTCAATTCCCATTTTTCTGGGGCGTTTTAATCATGAACGGGTGCTGGATCTTGTCAAATGCTTTCTCTGCATCTATTGAAAGGATCATATGGTTTTTAGTTTTTTCTTTTATTGATATGATGTATTATGCTGATTGACTTGCGAATGTTGAACCATCCTTGCATTCCTGGGATGAATCCTACTTGGTCATGATGTATAATCTTCTTGATGATTCTTTGCATTCTGTTTGCTAGTATTTTGTTGAAGATCTTAGCATCCGTGTTCATCAGGGATATTGGTCTGTGGTTTTCTTTCTTTGTGTTGTCTCTCCCTGCTTTGGGTATCAGGGTGATATGTGCCTCGTGAGAAGCTGTTTGGGAGTGTTTCTGTTTCTTCTATTTCCTGGAAGAGCTTGAAAAGGACTGGCAGTAGGTCCTCCTTAAAGGTTTGGTAGAGTTCACTAGGGAATCCGTCTGGACCTGGGCTTTTGTGTTTGGGCAGACTTTTTAATTACTGTTTCTATTTCCTCAATGGTGATAAGCTTATTCAGGTATTGGAGGTCTTCTTGTTTCAGCCGTGGGAGGTTATAGGGACTTCAGGAATTTATCCATTTCTTCTAGATTCTCATGTTTCAGGGCATACAGGCTCTCAAAGTAATCTCTGATGATCTTTTGGATTTCTGTGGTTTCTGTTGTGATGTCACCCTTTTTATTTCTGATTCTGTTTATTTGGGTTTTCTCTTTCCCTGTACTTACAAGTCTTGCCAATGGTTTGTCAATCTTGTTTATTTTTTCAAAAAACCAGCTCTTGGTTTCATTAATCTTTTTGGATTGTATTTTTGGTTTCCAACTCATTGATTTCCTCTCTAAGTTTTATTATTTCCTTTTTTTTCTGCCTGGGTTGGGCTCCTTTTGTTGGTCTTTTCTAATGTCTTCAGCTGTGTAGTCAGGTTATTTATGTGGGCCCTTTCAAAATAAATAAAATTTTTTAAAAATTAAATTGCCAGCTCTATGTGATACCTGCAAAATTCTAACAGTCTCAGGAAAAATGAAGTCATTAAATTTGCTTTATAAATAGATAGACATAGACATGTCATGCTGAGTGAAATGAGTCAGAAGGAGAGAGACAGATATAGAATGACTGCACTCATTTGTGAAATATGAAAGCAATAGTATGAGACTAATATCCAAGGCCAGGAAAAATAGTGGTGCCAGGAAAACAAGAGCCAGGAGGACTGGTCAATTATTGGAAGGTTGCCTGAAGTGTGTGTGGTGGAGACTCAAGCGTTGGGAGGGTATGAGGGTGCAAAGGGAAGCTAGGATAAAGAAGGGACCAATATTTCTGTTTCAATAACAGCTAGAAATTGTCACTCTGTACAAGAACTGAGTGTTGAAAGTAGGAAAAGGGATATACATGATAACCTTTTAGTAACTGTATTACAAGCAATAATGTTCCAAAAGAAAGAGAGACAGACAGAGACAGACAGACCTGCCATAGAGGCGATGGATTGGTGGTGGTGGAAGGGTGCTGGGGAAACTGGGGACATTGGTGGTAGTAAATGGGGACACTGGGAAGGGATGTGTGTTGGAACATCATACAACTGAAACCCAATTATGAACATTTTTGTAACTATATATCTCACTGTGATTCAATAAAAAACCAAATAAACAAAACTATTCTGATAGCCTGGTAGGACCACAGCAAATTAGATGGAAAGTAACATAAAGACAACTAAAGCTCAATAAACAAAAACAATAGCACAGCAGGCTCAGCTAGCAGTAAACAGCTAAGCTTAAGAACCCCTCAAACAAGAACTTGACCCTATAGTGAACTACAAAATTCTCAAATTTTCTTTTACTGTAGTATTTTTTGATAATTCTTTTATTTAGTTTTACATATAAATAAATTATTTTGTGTCTGCTAAGGGGGGCAATGACGGTGGGGGAAATGGGTATGTGGTGGAGGGAATCCCACTTCAGTTGTGGGATTGGTGTTGGCACATTGAATTCCCCATAACAGCTGTATTATGAACAACTTTGTAATGTGGTGTTTAAATAAAGCCAAAAAAAGGAAAAGAGAAAAGTGGGGTATTTATGATGTCCTACTACCCATGTCATATTTGATATGCTAAAAACCAGTAACAATTATAGACCCCATTCCCATGACCTGAAGGAATGGTTTGAGGCTCTTTGTGTTCCAGGTGAGAGCAGATGCCCTTGGGCTGCACTAGCATGTGACAGGATGTATGGAGATGTTACTGGTGCCGCATCGAACAAATCAATGAACAACAGTAAGACAAGTGGTACAAGGGATACTGTTCCACCTATGTTGTAGTGAACTGCTAAGATTTCATCTTTTTTTTTTAACAGCTACATAGTGTTTCACGGTGTCCTCTGTCTTACTCCATATGTTCAGGCCTCTTACCAGTAGTTTTTTGTTATCTTGGAGCCACACCAACAGTGACCCAAAGGAGCTACTCCTGACTCAGTACTTAGGTCACTTCCAGTGGTGCTCTGGAGCTCAGGCAGAGGCAGAGATTGAATCTGGGTCTCTTGCATACAAAACGTGCCTTTCAAGTGACCTCCATGGCCCATGAGTAGATTTTCTTTAACAATCAGTAGTAAAAATGATTCTCTGCGTTCTAAATCAGTTCTCTACCTAAAACAAATTAATCATTAATAATTAATGAATAATAAAACAAATAGAAAACAAAAATTAAAATAAAAATCACAAAGATCCATATAGGTTTAAAATAAGTTTCTTTGTCTTCAAAGAAACTAAGAACCGAAAGGAGCCATGGAGATCCCATTGCCCAACATTATCAATTCATTAGTGATAAAACTGCAATCATGGAGTTTGTGTACTTGCCCACTGACCTAAGGCTGTTTTGGTAGAGATGGAGCTGGCATACAAATCTTTCTACTGACTTTGAGTTTGCTCCTTCGTTCATGTATCAAAACTCAGGGAGGGAGTTCTGGGTCCCAAGTTCTCTCCAGAGGTCCAGGATGCAATCACGGAAAAGAAGCAGCCAAGCGCCCGATGCATCACAGTTGAGCTCTCTGTCATAGCTATAGGTCAAGAGCTGTGCCCCCAGATCATTGCACAAGAAGCTGACTGACCTGTGGGACGTGTCAGTGAGCAAACTACCCTGATTAATTACAATCAGTGGAGTGCTTAGTGGGAGCTTAGCAGGAGCTGACATAAGTACTTTCTCACCGTAGATTTTAGGGGAATTTCAACGCACACGTTTCTGACTCATTGGGAGTTTAAATACCTTTGAGCTGTCAAGACAGGAAGACTGGATATCCAAGATTCTTCTGTCATAGTTATGGCTTGCAAGTGCAAAGACCCTTACATGCTACTAATAAATAAGGAAACTCAGAATAGAGTATTATTATTCAAGCATATCGCGTTTTAGCTGGTACCAACTTGTTTCTCCATCTTTGCAAAGATTCATTAGAGAAATTATACTATATCATGTTTGGTGATAAGCATGAAGGTAAGACTTCCTCTTGACATTGGACCTACTTTCAGATACACAAATCAAGGCAGATTGATATAAATCAAGGCAGATTTATAAATTGGAGAGCAGAGATTAATTTTCCTGAACAATTTTTATTTGTTAGGCACTGAAATGGGTGTTTTGCACATGTTCAATGTCATCCTCCTGAGATCACAGAAGGGGTTGGAGTTTTAGTTTGAGGATTAAGTACAGATAAAATTAAATCCTAATATTATTTGGTGTGTTGTCAATGACTAGGTTATGTACACCTCAGTTTATTTGAAAATCTGAGGTAATAGTTACTGCCCTCTCATACCTCCATGGAGGGTTTGGGACAGGGAAACAACTAACTGATAGGAAACCATCTCAGAATGCGTATTTAGACCTATCAACAGACAATATGAAAAGCTCTGAGATAGATATATAAGGATCTAAAAGAGGTAGACTCCTGTTTTTAGAAAAAGCCCTTCTTTTCTCCATAAAATTCATGAGCAGACGTAATCCTGCTTTACCTCCAATCAAAGAGGATCATAAAGGCTCAAAAAACTCTCCTAGAGTCAACTTGGGTTCTGCCCACTTTCCTACTTCCAAACGTGTGCAGTAAAGTCTCTTTAAATAAAGCCTCATTCTTGTGTAAATTGTCTCTGAGATTTCTATTCTGGAGTGCCAAAATGACTCTGAGTCCTTTCCCTGCAACAGGTTGTTTGAGATAAGGGACAGTGTCCTTCAGTATATAATAGTTATTTTTAAAAAAAGCATTAATCCTTTCTCTTTTCTTCTCTCCCATTCTTTCAAAATGATTATTTTCACATGCACCAGAGTCCAACCTTGCAACCCGACTTAGATTTTGTTTTTCTGTCTTAACTTCTCACTGCTAAAGGGCTTCTTTTCCAGGAAGTCTGGCCTGGTCAATCCAACCTATTTTCAGATTCCGTACTTCCTCTTCCTCTTCCTTATATAGATGCCCCAACTTTAAAATATATAAAAACTCACGGTGGCACCGAATCGCCTGAATCTGCTCCGGAGATGGTCATGATCTTACAGCGACTCTGACAAGGATCACAGTCTGTCAGGCTTGTTGAGGGAGAAAATTTTGCAGTTAATCAAAGATTCAGAAATAACTAAAAATAGCCTGGTTTTTCTCTCAGAAGATAACTTTCATGTGCTTGGAAAGTTTGAATATTCAGTTTAATGGCATTGTATTAAAGTTTTTTGCAGTAAAAAAAAAAATAAAATAAAATAAAATATATAAAAACTCATTGTATATGTCAGGATAGAAGTTGAATTCAAGTGGGGTTTCTTCTTGTCAGGTTAGTGACTTGCTCCTAGTTTCTGTTTAGTGAGACATGGAAATGTCCAGTATATTTCAAGACCATATAATCTTATTTTGTTCTGGAAAATACCTCTACCTGCATAGAAAGATGCTTTTTGCATTAATAAACACTTTAGTTGTTATTATTTTCCTAAGTGGTAAGCTAGAGAGGTAGAAAAACTTGCATCTTTTATTTTTTACATAACTGAACTAGAATGATATTTTTGTTTTGTAAAAATGATTTATATAATAAAAATTATGAATGAGAAAAAGAGGCGTGTTTTAAAGACTGCTGTTAAAGATTTTTCAATGTTTAAAATGTTTTCTAAACAGGTAACAGAATGATTTAGTCTCATTAACATTTTCTAATGATAAAATATTGTTGGCATTAAGCTAATTATGTAGAAACAGAGATATGTTCTTTTAGATTATTTGATATATAGGAATCTTAACTCATGCTTCAATTAAATTTAGAAGTGTCCATTAGCATTACAGAGCTCCATGTTCCTGCCAAGAAAAACCTACTCTTGAGTCTGATTACAGATAATTCACAACCAACAAAACTTGCAAAGGTAGGGAAATGGGGTAGATATTTCTTAGAAGACACTAATCTGAAATTAAAAATAGAGCATCTTAAGTACACATTCACTAAATTTTTATTGTTGATTTTTATTTTACTTTAGACTATTACAAAAGTGTTGGAGTTTAGGGTTAATTTTATGATCTTATAAAATTAGTGCATCCACCCACCATTGCACCCATGATTCTCCATTATTCCTATGTCACCTCTAGTATGATCTTCTTTCCCTCATTCTATCCCAGTCCTCCACTGTTTGTTATTAAACTTTATAAGCCAAGGTCTAGGGTGTATCATATAGTCTAGTCGCTTGCTTTGTCTCTCTTTATACTACAAATGAATGAGATCACCTGGTATTTGTTCTTCTCCCTCTGACCTATTTCACTTACCATGATGTCTTTTAGTTCCATTCACATTGCTGCCAGTGCAGGGTTCAATCATTTCATACAGTTGCATTATATTCAATTCTTTTTCTCTGTATTTAGATATCTATATATAATATCAATATCTGTATATACAGATATCTATATATGCCATATCTGTATATATATAGATATCTATACTACATATACTACATATACTATACTACATATAGATATCTATATATCTATTATCTATACTACATATATATATATCTATATATCTATGCATTTATGTATACATATATATGCATATTTAAATGTATATACATATCACAATTTCTTTATCCGTCTCTGGACATTGGGAAATTTCCATATATTGACTGTTATACTGTGTTTCAATGAACATACTGTTACATTCAGCTTTAACAAAACATCTATTCGCCTCCCCTGTTGTGCTGTGTACTTTTTCATATTTTTTTCATATTTTTAAAACTTTTTAGATATCAGAGGAATCTGGTGATATAGATTGTGCCCATCTCCTTTGCAGATGTAAATCTAGATTTGGTTGAGGTGAAGTATGCCTTCTCCAGGTGCTCTTGACTAATGTCAGAGGCAGAACTGATTTCCTACTTCTTTGACTCATGGTGTTATGCTCTCCCTTGTATCAAATGACTAATCATGATATTCTGATAGACTCATAATTTCCCTGGAGCACATAGGGAGCCCGGGGCTCTTGCAATCAATTAGCCTCTTTCCCAAGGGTTGTAGTATATACTCTAGCTACAACCACTGAACCTATCATTAGCAAAGGTCCACATGTGCAATTCCTTTGCAGCAATATTGTGGAATTTAAGGAACAAAACTACCCAACTGTTATTGAAATATAATTGTGTCATGATAGCCAACATAAAACTGGTTAGCAACCTGGAGACAATAACATATACCATGTTCTCTTTAGTAAACTATTTGACTTAAATTAGACTTTCACTAGCTTCTTTGTAGCTAAATAAAACCAGTATTTTGCTGTAATAGAAGTTATTTATACCTGACATCCTTTGAAAAATAGTGGTGCATTATCAACTCAAGCAGAAAGTCTTTAATTCTTTCAGATGAGATGCCACATCATTATCAGATAACTGCATCGTTATTCCTTAAATATTGGTGTACACCTATATGCCCATACTCAAAACATTTTGAGATCCACCCGGGGAGGTGAATTTATGTGTGAATTTTCATTCAGACTCTCAGGGTTTGAAGAGCATCTAAAGGAACAGAGGATCACCCAGATATGGGATCCATTAACACCAGTTCATTTGCGGTAGCTTCATGACAAGTTTGCCATATCACCTGGCATTCTCATTGCCCAAATTTTTGGCCAGCATTTCTTGCTTGTCATTCCTCATTCTTCTGTTTACATTTAGGATGAGTCATTTGCCACACTTGCCACCCAGGTTCCCTGGGGTGAAACTCTGAATCTCTCTGTCATCTCAGACAGTCCTATTGGGTAAGTTCACATTTAATTATGCTGTTGGTTTGTTTTCATAGGTTTGCAGATACTAAGTACATCTGTTTAAGTCAAGAGGAAACCATACTTTCCCTCTAATAAAGACTGGCCTATCAGAAAGTCCTTTGGAAAAAATGATAGACAAGATTTAAATGTGATCTTTAGCACAAATACACAAACACACATACACACATTTATTCTACCTCTAGTCCTAAATTCAAAGTTTTGCCCTGGTTCTTTCTGGGTTTCTGTTTTCTTCTCCATGACTTGAGGGATGTCCAGGGCATTCTCATGCCATTGTCTGTGCCCAGAAAGATCAGACCAGCTGAACAACGAATTCTTCTGATGAGCCCAAACATTACTGCAAATTTCTCATTAAAATATCTTTAATGTATGCTTGTAAGAAGACATAATTTAAATAAGTTTGCAGGTATTTTTTCTTTCCCCCAAAACTTCTCTATCCAAGTTAGACTCTTGTGGAGATTGTTTGAGTTTTACATGTCAGACTTCAAAAGTACAGTAAAAGGAAACACCAATAATTACTCTCTTAGAAAAGTTCCCCACTGACCTAGACTTGTGTCAGTTATACTAATGGGATAGGTGATATTTTTATAAGTTCACAGAGAAATCTTATATTTAAGTAATGGCTGCATTGAGGAAATCACTGGCTATTTTACTGCAAAGATGAGAGCTGATATTTAGAAAATATTTTCTTAATTTTATCAACAAATGTTATAGCATGTAATTAGTGATATGCTCTCTTCTAAATACATTCCAAATAGTAATTTATTTAATCATCACAGTGGCCTTATGATGCAGGTCATATTACTACCCTTATCTTGCAGATGATAAAAATATAGGTTCAGACTAGTTATGCAATTTACCCTCAGTGCCAGAGCTGGCCAAAGGTGAAACTGGATTTAAAGTCATTATTGCACATTTCGATGAGGTTCTTTACTTTTACACTTATTTCCCTTTTTAGGTTGTAAAACCCATGTGACCTGATCTGTCTAGGGTGGAATCACTCTCTTGGAAAAAAAGAAAAAGGTGTTTGCTTTTAACCACCCACATGAGGACAACATTGCTTTGAGGATCAAACTATCTAACACAAACCAAAGATCTGGCACACTGTATAGGCATTTAATGCAAGTTTTTTCCTTCTAATCTGCCATTCCCTATAAGACTGCAAATATATAAATGTGAAGAAAAACAAAGAAACATGTTTTCTATATAAGAAGTGTTTTAACAGTACATTCTGAATTTTTTAATTAAATACATCATGTAGAAATCAAAGAAATGAACAGATTTTAGAAAAGGCAGGGAAAAAGTAAAATTAAACATTGTTTATAAACGGTAGTGAAAGGCTTGAAATGCACATGTTTTCTACAGTAGTATTCTAAATCCACGGCTGACTTTACTGTGTAAGAGAAGGAACTTCTCACTTCTACCCTCTCTTATGGCTGCCTGTCTTAGAGACATAGTCATACTGCGATTTCTTTTATTTTACCCTATAAGATATTTATCAAGGATATTCTCACTTCAAAACACTGTTCCATTCATTTTTCTTAAAAGGCAGCCCTGAGGATTTAAGAGTTCAGAGGGTCTCCTGACAACTTGGGAGGTTATTCCTGAGTTCTTTCTGGTCATACTTTTTGCTCAAACACTGTTGAAGGTATTTCGCCGTTCAACCATGGATGGTATCACTCATTGACTGGTATCCCTTTCTAAGTGGTCCTACTGAGCACAAGACATATTAATCATGCCTATTCAAGCTGGAAAGAGTCAAAGAAGGATTCATAGGAAAGTTCTCGAGAGTGGAATTTCAGAAGAGGAAAGAAATCTGAATTATAAGGCATGAGTTTGTACTGAGATGGGGGATCAGAGAAGGTGTAAAAGAAAAGGGGACATAGTGTTACTCTGGGGACAGAAAGTTCAATTTTTATTCTGTACACACAGTGATGTGTCCAGTAAACTCTCTTCACTGCAATAGAAAGAAATTGCATTTCAACCTGTTTGAATAGAGGTAAAAAAGAGAAGGGGGTGCCATTGGCTCACATAATAGAAAATTCCACATAGTAACTGGGTTTTGGGAGTGTAGGGTAAAGTGTGGCACCCATGCTTAGTAACATGGGCTCCACTTTGTATTTTTTTTAAAGAAAACACCTTGGAGATGAGTTTGAAGCTGACTTGGAGATAGAAAATGAGAAGATTATCTATTCAGAAGCAGCTTATCTCCTGTAGTAAGGAGAGAGAATGGAGAAAGTCTGGGCTCTGGTGGGGATAGAAGAAATGGAGAGGACATTTAGGAAAGCAGTGTTTGAACATCAGGGGTATCTGGATGGAGAATTAAGCTTAAGCCTTGGGAAATCAAGACTAGAAGGACAGCTCTAATGGATAAAGGTAAATGTAATGATACAAGTTAGACCTTTCATCAAGATAGGAAAATGATAACTGCAACTGCAAGGGTAGATATAAATAATCTTGACTTTTATTTCCCTCTGAAACATTCAGGTACAACTTTCAAGTAGTGTATATCCATAACGATTTCCTAAAGCCACTCTGAGATGGAGATGAGAACATGTAGCTTGTCAGAAAGCATAGCCACCAGAAAGAGCCACAGCATTTAAAAATTTTAGAATTTAAGGGGAAGATCTGTAAAGGAAACCAAAGATAGCCATGTCAGAGAAGTACAAGAATCAAGAATCAGAATGAACAAAAATAAGAAGAAGAGGTTATGGAAGATGGGAAATTCTAGGTGAAATTAAAATATAACATGAAAAATGTTCCTGGGATATGGGCAATGAAAAACTCACTGTCAAGTCAGGCCAATGATGGAATTTGTTGCTAAAAACATATGGAAGTTTAGAAGCATATGCGTTGGTTACATCAATTTATTTATTGATTTAATTGCTAGTTGGGTGTCACCTCAAATACAAAGGGAAATTTTAAAAATCACATGACCCCTGGATATGAAAACCTTAAGTTCATTGTTTTGTTCTTCATTTAAACTTCATTTGGCATTATAACTTCATCTGGCATTATAGCATTAAAACCTGAGGTTCATTTATTCAGAGGTGAATATATCTAAAAGGGAAGGTGGTTTAGATGCCAAAGTATAAAATCAAAATCAAAGGATTTTCTTTTTTAATAAAATCAATCATGTATAATTGTGCTCATCAAAATTATTTCTTGTTATCTCAGTCTAATCCCTAATAAGTATTGCAACTTTATCCTATTTCGGTAGTATTCTTGCCATGAGAGCGACTTCCAACTTATCCTGCTCATGGCTTGATTTAAAGGAACCTTTTCCTCAATAGCATTTCCATTTAATGACTCCAGCCCCAGCGCTGTTGAAAGCACTTCTTCAGTTTCTCCCTCTATTCTCCCTTCTTTTGAATCAAGCTCACTAATGGCATCTATCTGAAAGATGGTCACTTCACCCTGCTTGTCTATCTTTTAGCTCTTAGACTCCTGGTGTTTCATCTTAATCCCCCTTGTAATGCAATATGACTTTTTGAATTTTACTCCTTCCCAGGTATCTAGGAGGAAGTAAAATCACACCACTGACAATAGCAGTAGAGTCAGGAATTCCCATGATCTTGTAAGTTAACAGTTGATGTTGTAGAGAATACACAATAAATATTTAAGCAGATGTATGACCTCATCCAGGGAATTTTCATCAATATCTATGGACAGCCTTTCAGTATATTTTTTGTGGATGGCACCTTCCTTACCTAAACTTCACAAACCTTAACAAATTCATTGTCACAACATCTAGACCAAACCAAAGTATACTTACAGGTATGCAACTGGACTGAAATAGAATGCACCCCTTCTTTTCTTTTATCTTTTTATTTTCTGTGTGTGTGCACGTGTGTGTGTAATAAAAATGGGTCTTATCATATGAAAAAATGCTCATCATCATTAATCATCAGAGAGATGCAAATCAAAACAACAATGAGATATCATTTTACACCACAGAGACTGGCACATATACAAAAGAGCAAGAACAACAAGTGCTAGCGTGGATGCGGGAAAAAGGGGACACTCATTCACTGTTGATGGGAATGTTGACTGGTACAGCCTTTTTGGAAAACAATATGGACCTTCCTCCAAAGACTAGAAATTAAACTCCCATTTGACCCAGCCATACCACTCCTGGGAATACACTCTGGGAAGCCAAAAACACGCAGCAAAAACACCATCCCTACTTTTATAGTCATAGCAGCATTATTCACAATAGCCAGAATCTGGAAGCAACCAGAGTGCCCGAAAATTGATGACTGGATAAAGAAACTTTGGTACATCTACACAATGGAATACTGTGCAGCTGTTAGGAAAAATAAATTTATGAAATTTGCCTATAAATGGATGGACATGGAGAGGATCATGGTGAGTGAAATTAGCCAGAAGGAGAGAGACAGATATAGAATGACTGCATTTATTTGCATAACATAAATATATATACATATTGTGATACCAATATCCAAGGTCAGGCGAAATGTGTATCAGGAGGTCTTGCCAAAGGTCAAAACTACCACAAATGTGTGGGAGCAGAAGTTAGGTAAGTCAGAGAAAGGAAAAGTGGACCAATGATTGTCGAAAGTCTATTACAATCCACAACATGTAAGAGAGGGAAGAGAGAGAGAGAGAAAGAGAAAGAGAGAAAAGAGATGGAGAACCTGCCATGGAGGCAGGCTAGGGGGGGGATATCGGGGACATGGGTGGTGGGAGGTGGGCACTGGTGGAGGGATGGGTGCTGGAACACTGTACAGCTTTAAACCCAAACATGAACATTTTTGTAATTGTCAAAAAATAAATAAAAATAAAATAAAATTTAAAAAATGGGTCTTATTTGGAAGTTTGGATGTGAGAGTGCAGAGAGAGTAACACTCAAGAGAGAACATGGGCATCTCCAGAATGGAAAGTTCCAGATAACATCTCAGGGTTCAAATATGAAAGTCCACATCTCAAGAGGGGAGTTGAGGATGATACTTGGACTTGGTCACCACATGCGCTCAGCTGCAGCGCATGTGCACTACTATCTCTTCTTTTCCATTTCTTGCTATGGTTTGTGAAATTTCCCTTGTATTTTTCATGCTTTTGCACCCCCCCACATACACACACAAAGTTACACTTTTTTCTGGTCTTTCTCCTTGTGAAGGATTACACATCCAGGCTCAGAGTCATATACATATATACAACACATAAATGAATATAAACAATGCAGTTGAAAGGTAAACAGATGAATTGTTTCCATCCTTCCTGCCTCTGTGCTCTTCCGTTGGTGTGGATCATCAATAGCTAGTTGCTTCTCTGTCACTGGGTGTGTGATTGGCACTTACCAATTACCCTTTCCACAGCCTCTGCCCCCAAGCAGTGAGACTTCTTGGGTTACCAATGGCCGCACAACAAATCTGACTTTGTTCTTTTAACCATCTTCTCTCAATGCCATCTCATTAAAGTATATTGCCAGTGAAAGCAGCCTTGACAAATGTCTTTCCACTTGTAACCTGGTCTGAAACTGCCTTCAAACTTTCTTGTTGAATTGGTTAAATATTCCAAAATCATTTCAAAGAGAAACATGAAAAGGCACCAGTTCATACTGTCAAGGATGTTTTCACCTAGATTATGAAGCACAGAAAACCAACCTTTTAAATTATTATCCTGTTCCAGTCACGAGACAAGTATAGCTTCATTTCATGTTATGTAAGTATAAAGGCTTATAAACTCCAAGACTCAGGGAAACAATGTGTGACTAAGAAGTTTCGAGGCCATGAGTCTGATCGAGACTCCACTGAGTCTCTTGTAGTAATCTTTGGAAACAATAGCATTTTTCTAAAAAATTCTTGTTAAAAAATTGATCAAAAGTTCTGTGCCTGCATGGGAAGCTTCCTCCCAAAAATGTTGTTAATATAAAGTTAATCAAACAACTTATAATCTCTTATAAACTAAGCAGCATACCTGAAGACAAAAGGAAGTTCATTGCCTAGTTCCTCCTCCAAATCCTGCTCTTTTCTCTTGTGAATCAATAACTGCACAGAAGTAGAGCAAAGAGTGTTTCCCAAGTTGGAAAATACATTCCTGCTCCCAGCTTTTAGGAGGCAATGATGATTCTGCTAAATTCCTGATTATATGGTCACCAGGATTCAAATTCTCCGAAGGTAAGTACCTCCTCAAGAAGAAAAAGAATAAAAATAGGGCCCAAGAGATAATACAGATATTAAGACACTACTTGTCTTGCACCCCTCTGAACCTAATACAGATCCCTAGCACCAGTTTCTTGATCACCATTAATTAAGGTATCAAGCACAGAACTAGGAATAGTCACTAAGCACCATGAGGTGTGGCCCTCGAACCAAAATTTTAAGAATAAGAATAAAAATGGACCAATTAAAATTTTTTTTTGAATTCTTTTTTGGCATGTTTTTGTTTTTGTGCCAGTTGGACCCACAGTCTGACCACATGAAGCAAACTGCTGTACCACAGAGCTACATCCCAGGCTTAATTTTATTTTAGTAAAGTAGTATATTCGGTATTGAAACAAACTGAGAGAAAGAGAGATGTTAAAGGAGAGAAAGAGAGGATTATACCTTCAAAAGAGAATAGGAGCTTCTCCAAAATGGAAAAAGTCCCAGTTTTTTAGAAGAAAGGTGAAAAGAAAGGCAGAGCATTTTAAGGAAGAAATTCCATCCTCAATATAAACTACCAGATTCATTATATATTCATGAGTATAGTTACAAGAAGACTTGATCACTTGATCACTTGACATCCCGTTATTCATCGATGTGCTCAAGCGCCGCACCAGTAACATTTCCATTTGACCCTATCATGTGCCAGTGTAGCCCAATGGCAACTGGTTGCTCTAGGAATACGAAGAGCCTTAAACTGTTCATTCAGGGTCTTGACGAAGAAGTCTGACCATCTCATAGGTGGGCGGCCACGTGATCTTTTGACATCCTGTGGGATCCAGTAGGTAACGGCTCTACTCCAGCAGTCATCTCCAAATCGCATTACATGTCCAGCCCATCTGATTTTCGGTGCCTTGGCAAATGAGACAGAGTCCCTGATTCTGGAATAGTGACAGAGGTCGGGGCTCAGGATTCCTTCTTTCCTTGAATGAGGCGTAATATTCCAAGCATAGCTCTTTTCATTCCTCTCTGGGAGACCCAAATAGCATTCTCATCCTGCTTTCATAGGGCCCAGGTCTCTGAGGCATAAGTTAATGCAGGGAGAATGGTGGAGTCAAAGAGATGTGCCAGGAGCTGGAGGTTCTTTGTCCTTTTAGCTATTTGTTCGATGCTTTTGAAGGCATTCCATGCTGCTCTCTTCCTCCTACCCAGCTCAGGTTTTAGGTCATTCATCATGTTGAGTTCTCAACCTAGGTACACATAACTGCTGCATTCAGAGATGTCTGTTCCATTGAGAGTGAGTGGGGCCTCTGGAACTAGTTCATTTTTCATGAACATAGTTTTGTTCAGATTCAGCTATAGATCTATCTTTCCACATTCTCGGTCGAAGTCAGCCAGCATTTGTGCCGCTTGGCTAATGTTTGGTGTTATTAGAACGATATCATCAGCAAAGCAGAGGTGGTATAGTCGCCGACCATCTATCTCATTCCCAGCTTCAGAAGTCAGCTTGCTCACATGGTTGTCCTTCATCTAGTGTTCTGCCAATTCTGTTCAGGATGACTCAAGTGAACAGCTTCTAGATGACAGACAATAGGCAGACAACAAGAAGACTACAAAATAAAATGGATAAAAGTTGTACATTCAAGCCACTTGTTTCAAATTTCTGTTTTTACACTTTGTCCTTCTTCAACCTTAGGCAGCACAGCAAAAACACATTATTCAGTCTACATGTGCTTCAGGTGTCCCGTCTGTAAAATGGGGTTATAGACCAAATGCAGTCGCCCATATAATATGGATATAACAATGCTTGGGATTCAATAAGCATTGTTAGGAGTCTTATTGCTGATATGTACACTTCTAAACATTTCAATAACATTTTTTCATCCTAAAACACCCAACTGTGGTTGGGCCAGAGAATCAGTACTGTGAGAAAGGCAAGCATTTGTCTTTCATGTGGCCAACATGAGTTCAGTCCCTGGTTCTGCATATGGGTCCCCCACGTTCTGCCAATAGTGATCTATGAGCACAGAGCCAGAAATAAGTCCTGAGAACACTGGGTGTGACCCATAAATATGAAACACAAACTGAACAACAAAAAAATACACCTCATATGTGCATTTGTAATATATCTGAAAATACACATATACTTATCTCCTAAGATGAACTGATGTGAAATGTAAAAGGTTTTAAAGTTAAAAAGAAAGAAATTGAATAAAATTGATGCTTTTAAAATAGATAAATTCAACGCAATTAGGATTTGACTAGTGATTCTCCTTCGTGGTTGTATGCTATTTACATAGACACAGCCTCTCTCTCTTTTTTTTTAAAGAAATAGAATCTGGCATTAGTAAATTGCACATACCTAAATCTTTAAGGATACACAGATGAATACTTCTGATTTGAACCATCAATGTAAGCAAAGTATTTTACATGCTATTTCTCTTGATCCTGCATCCCTATACATGCATATAATGTATTTAATGTTTATATAATGTATATGTTTATATAATGTATATGTCTGTTTATATAATGTTTGTAATATTCATGTAATGTTTATAATGTTTATATAATATATGGTTATACTGTTTACGTAATGCATATTTTATATAATGCATATGTTTATATAATGTATGTAATATTTATATAATGTATATAATGCTTATGTTTACATAATGCATATGATGTTTATACAATGTTTATAATGTTCATATAATATTTATTATTTACATATGTAGAAACTGTCACACAAAAAAGTGAATGGCAAGCTTGGCTCGTCAGAGCCCCACACAACAAAGCAGCTGATTTCAAGCCCAGGTATGCAGATCTAGGCGGCTAAAGTCACCAGACTTCCATGGAGATGGAGCTGATGTCCCTTTCCCCCACCTCTGTCCAGTCTGGGAGGCCTGGTGGACCTACCCATGAACTGCCTCCGGACTGTTGGCCATGATACAGAGACACATACACACGGGGCAGAGCTGTGCTCTGGCTCTCTACTAGTTCAGCTGACCATGAGGCACCCAGGAGGGAGAATGGGTTCTGGTCCCAGCCCTCCACCCCAGTAGGGCCATGGGAGCAGCCAGAGGAAACTTCGCTCACCATAAGTGCAGCCATTTTCAATGTCCTGACTCCACAGCTCATCAGAGCCCCACCTAAGAGAACAGCTGATTTCAAGTCCAGTTCGTCAGAGGCCCATGTAACAGCACAGACAAGTTCAAGCACAGGTATGCGGGTTTCGGCAGCTAAAGTCACAGGGCTTCTGTGGAGATGGATCTGGGGTGTCTTTCCCCACCTTTGTCACCCCTGGGAGGCCTGGTGGACTTGCCCACCAACTGCCTCCAGGCTGTCAGCCATGATGCAAAGACACAGACACATGGGGCAGAGCTGCCATCTGGCTCTCCCATTGGTGAAAGTACATAAAACTAGTACATAAAACTAGTAGTGACCAACCATGTTCTAGAAACTCAGAAAGTAAATTCAAGAACAGAATTTGACCAGATTTTCCCATAACCAACCAGAGGGAAAGAAATGGATTTATCAATAATGTTGCCATGTATGTGCTTTAATGGTCAATATAATTAGTGCCAGCTGAGGGAGCAGGCATGGGCATTGGGGTTGGGTGGGAAATTTGGGTCTTTGGTGGTAGGAGAACACTGGTGTTGGGAGTGGTGTTGAAGTGTGAATCTTTCTATCAACTGCATTATGAAAACCTTTTTACTTTGTAAATCATGGTGTTTTAATAAGAGGGTGAGTAAAATAAATAAATAGAAATTTAAAATAAAGTGATTGGTTGATTCAGACCAACATTACTACATTTATTACAAGTGATAAATATCCATGTCTTAATGGGAGTAAACATGCTATACATGAGTGTTTAGACTTACCCACATGCCCCTTCCACTGATAAATAAAATAAATAAACGTGTAATACATGTCACGACAATAGTGATGTCAGACATCAATAATTGATGTCTCCTATTAATAAGTAAGAGTGAAACTCAGAGAGATAAGTAACTAGGTTTATACTCAGGCAAAAAGGCACAATAACCCAAACTAAGAACCTGATACTACGAAGTCCTTGTTCTTTCTGTGATATAATGGACCCATTTCTTTTGGTGAAACAGGTTTTTCAAGGGATGTGCATAAATTAGATGTAAGCAAAAGTAAAGAAACTCAATTTCAGTCAACCAACCATATGTGAAACAAATAGGCGTATGAAGCCTCTACTGGAAGATTTTGTTGAGCTGAAAGGATGTATTTGAACAATTTTTGTAGTATTACTTCCATGAATGGTGATATACTAATCCCAAGTCACATCTCAATGCATGAATTCAAACATGAATTAAAGAGATCTTCGAAGGATTAGATTGCATCTCTAAATATTACATGTTTATAATCTAGTTCATTTTTAAACTTTACCTATATTCAAAATGATTGTTTAGGAACTGGGGTGATAGTACAATGGGTAGGGCATTTGCCTTGAATGTGGCCCACCCAGAATTCTATCCTCAGATTCCCAAATGGTCCTCCAAGCATCGCTAGGAGTAATTCCTGAGTGCAGATCCAGGAGTAACCCCTGAGAATAGCTGATGTGACAACCAAGTAGCAAAAAAAATAATGTTTAATTGAAAATGCAACAGAAAAGGTATAAATGTGCAAGAACTTTAGAGAAGTTGGAAAGTAACTTAGAGCTTATTACAGTCCCTGTAAATTGTCATTAAATGTCAGTCTGTGTAGCAGATATGAGCAGCCATTCTAGATCAGACAGACCCAATTTGAACACAGAATATGGAGCAAGTTAATACATATGAACCTCAGTTGACTCATCTATGAGTGGAATAATCATGCCTTGATGGTTGTAAGAATTAAATGAGATCACCTGACTGGGGTCTGGCAGTCACAAGTTCATTGTTTTCCTGTGATTCTTTTTTGAGGAGTGAGGGGTTATTGAGTCACACATGACTGTGCTCACAGCTTACTCCTGGCTCTGTTTTCAGGAGTTACTCCTGGTGGGGCTCAGGGATTATATGCGGTGCCAGGGCTCAAATCTGGGTTGGGTGCATTCTAGATAAGGGCCTTCTTTGCTATACTATTTCTCCAGCCTGCCTGTGGTTCTTTCTATTCCATTGATCTAAAGTTTTTTGCAGAAAACTATATTTAGAATGTGCTATTTTCTAAGCCTTGAGTGTTACTCCCCACAGAGAGATCATCAGGATTACTTTTCTTTTACCATTTCTTCCCATTCATTTTTGTCCAGTATTTTTCTGTGTGACCTAGCACCCATGTCTTCATGTAAAATTTATAGTGATAATCATGGTGAAGTTGGTATTCTGCTGCTTACTAAAATGGTCGACATTCAGATACTAAACATTCATCTATTTATGATTAGATGACACTTAAGAGACAGTACATCTGTGAGTCACCTCTGTGGCCTGGAGATATAGTTCCATGTCATTTCAAATGACTTTGTTCAGAGGTGAGGGGTCAGGAGAAGGGTGGAGTGAGATATGAGGGTATTTATTGCTCCAACTTTGAAATAGCCACAGAACAGAATGGTAACAAAAATCAAGAATCACAAACACTAATGAGGCTCCCTGGTTGGTGCCAGCTCTATTCTTGACACCACTATCCACAGCAGCAGAAGAGAGTGGAGGATTATAGGTTTGGTGGAATCCTTGGGGCACATTCAAAGAGTCTGAGGTTTTTTTGAAAGTCTGTTTGCAAAAACGATGGATTAAATTGCCTCTCCAACACAAAGAAATGCAAGGTCTTAGTAGAGGCAAAACACCAGAGACTTAAAGTGATACTAGAAGCAAAATAATAAGGAGTCCAAAATGCTGAACCATTTTTGCAATCAACATTTTATATCTTATATTTAAACAATACACAACTTGTGGTGGAAGGTAATAAATAAAAATTTAATCATAGTCTTTTCTTCTTGAAAGAAATTAGTTATTAAGGTCATTGTATATATGATATGTGCCTTAAAAAGCACTCAAAGTTATTTCCTTTGTTCTTTTAATTGTATTATGGAATTTAGGCTCTTGTATAGCTTCTACAAACAATGTGGGTTTCTAAACTATGCCCATGAAATGTCATTGAAACTCACCAAATTAAATAATAAAGTTAATTTCGATTTTAATTGTGGCATTTCAAATAACTATAAGAGGTTAAATTCATTTTATTTCTTTCATACATATCTCCAGATAACAAATCTAAGAGAAAATTGTAGAAAAATAGAGCATATTTTGTGATAGCTTTTACAAACCATGCTAATGACACCGACATAGATTTGATAAGAAGATGATGATGATTATCTAGGCTTTAAAGCTCTCACATTTCCAACTGGTATCACCTAGAATAGATAACATAAAAAGATCAATTAAATGAATAGATACATACAACTAAACATGTTTAATCAGCCTAAATCAGCATTAGTCTTGCACATGCAGATAATATCACAAGTTCTTTCAAAGGCAGAATGGCTTTAGAACTTAGTTCTAAAAGTATTGTTCTACTGCCATGCAAATTCATCCATGACCCAACTTTATGGATTTACAACAAAATTTTAAAAAATGGAAGCCAAACACTAAAATTCAAGAGTACACTGGTCTCTAAGCTGAAAACTCTCGGTTTTTTTTCTGAGTGGGAGCAAGCAGCCTCCCCCTACCCAGACTTCCAGAAGCCCCAAGAGACACACTCACTTTTTATAGTCTCCATCATGTAAACTCATCAATCCAGTTCTACACATCCTAAAATTCCTGGAGTGGATGGTTCTGACACCTCCAAATTCTATAATACTAGCAGCTCCTTGGGAGCACACCAAATTGTATGGTGTTATACAAAGCCAACTAAGCTCAGTAAACAAAACACAGAAGTTCAACTAGCAATAAACAGCTTGATAAATCCTTAGACAAAGACTTACTCACCCCATGATGAGATATAATAATTTTCACAAATTTTCTTCTACTAAAGTATTTTTTTGGTAATACCATTAATCATTCGGTTGTATCAAGTAACAAAATTATTTCGTGCTTGCTAAGAGACCAAGTTTGAAGGGTAATTGGGAAATCAGGGACATGATGGAGAGAAGGTCACACTGGTAGTGAAATTGATGTTGGAACACTGAATGTCTGTAACAACTGTATTATGAACACTTTGTAAACCAAATGTTTAAATACAGTTAAAAAAAAACCTTAGTGTAATGCATATCAGAGAAATACTATGTTTACTTTTCTTTTCATCACAGCCCGGATCATCGACACCCACCCTGGAGCAGTTTCTTCCTCAATCCGGCCCAGGTATGCTGGTCCAGAGACTCTCAGACACGGGGCAGAGCGGTTCCTTGCTCTCCCTGTGCCCAGCCGTTCATGAGGCAGTTGGGAGGCATGGTGGGTTCCAGCCTTGGCCCACCACCCCGGCAGAACCTCACAACAAGCCAGACGACCCCCACCCCACTCCATGGGCGCCGCCATTTTCCACATTGGACTTCCCTCTCATCAGAACTCCACCCAGCCGACCAGCCCATCACAGCCCGGATCATCGACACCCACCCTGGAGCAGTTTCTTCCTCAATCCGGCCCAGGTATGCTGGTCCAGAGACTCTCAGACACGGGGCAGAGCGGTTCCTTGCTCTCCCTGTGCCCAGCCGTTCATGAGGCAGTTGGGAGGCATGGTGGGTTCCAGCCTTGGCCCACCACCCGGCAGAACCTCACAACAAGCCAGACGACCCCCACCCACTCCATGGGCGCCGCCATTTTCCACATTGGACTTCCCTCTCATCAGAACTCCACCCAGCCGACCAGCCCATCACAGCCCGGATCATCGACACCCACCCTGGAGCAGTTTCTTCCTCAATCCGGCCCAGGTATGCTGGTCCAGAGACTCTCAGACACGGGGCAGAGCGGTTCCTTGCTCTCCCTGTGCCCAGCCGTTCATGAGGCAGTTGGGAGGCATGGTGGGTTCCAGCCTTGGCCCACCACCCCGGCAGAACCTCACAACAAGCCAGAGCGACCCCCACCCACTCCATGGGCGCCGCCATTTTCCACATTGGACTTCCCTCTCATCAGAACTCCACCCAGCCGACCAGCCCATCACAGCCCGGATCATCGACACCCACCCTGGAGCAGTTTCTTCCTCAATCCGGCCCAGGTATGCTGGTCCAGAGACTCTCAGACACGGGGCAGAGCGGTTCCTTGCTCTCCCTGTGCCCAGCCGTTCATGAGGCAGTTGGGAGGCATGGTGGGTTCCAGCCTTGGCCCACCACCCCGGCAGAACCTCACAACAAGCCAGACGACCCCCCCACCCACTCCATGGGCGCCGCCATTTTCCACATTGGACTTCCCTCTCATCAGAACTCCACCCAGCCGACCAGCCCATCACAGCCCGGATCATCGACACCCACCCTGGAGCAGTTTCTTCCTCAATCCGGCCCAGGTATGCTGGTCCAGAGACTCTCAGACACGGGGCAGAGCGGTTCCTTGCTCTCCCTGTGCCCAGCCGTTCATGAGGCAGTTGGGAGGCATGGTGGGTTCCAGCCTTGGCCCACCACCCCGGCAGAACCTCACAACAAGCCAGACGACCCCACCCACTCCATGGGCGCCGCCATTTTCCACATTGGACTTCCCTCTCATCAGAACTCCACCCAGCCGACCAGCCCATCACAGCCCGGATCATCGACACCCACCCTGGAGCAGTTTCTTCCTCAATCCGGCCCAGGTATGCTGGTCCAGAGACTCTCAGACACGGGGCAGAGCGGTTCCTTGCTCTCCCTGTGCCCAGCCGTTCATGAGGCAGTTGGGAGGCATGGTGGGTTCCAGCCTTGGCCCACCACCCCGGCAGAACCTCACAACAAGCCAGACGACCCCCCACCCACTCCATGGGCGCCGCCATTTTCCACATTGGACTTCCCTCTCATCAGAACTCCACCCAGCCGACCAGCCCATCACAGCCCGGATCATCGACACCCACCCTGGAGCAGTTTCTTCCTCAATCCGGCCCAGGTATGCTGGTCCAGAGACTCTCAGACACGGGGCAGAGCGGTTCCTTGCTCTCCCTGTGCCCAGCCGTTCATGAGGCAGTTGGGAGGCATGGTGGGTTCCAGCCTTGGCCCACCACCCCGGCAGAACCTCACAACAAGCCAGACGACCCCCCACCCACTCCATGGGCGCCGCCATTTTCCACATTGGACTTCCCTCTCATCAGAACTCCACCCAGCCGACCAGCCCATCACAGCCCGGATCATCGACACCCACCCTGGAGCAGTTTCTTCCCTCAATCCGGCCCAGGTATGCTGGTCCAGAGACTCTCAGACACGGGGCAGAGCGGTTCCTTGCTCTCCCTGTGCCCAGCCGTTCATGAGGCAGTTGGGAGGCATGGTGGGTTCCAGCCTTGGCCCACCACCCCGGCAGAACCTCACAACAAGCCAGACGACCCCCACCCACTCCATGGGCGCCGCCATTTTCCACATTGGACTTCCCTCTCATCAGAACTCCACCCAGCCGACCAGCCCATCACAGCCCGGATCATCGACACCCACCCTGGAGCAGTTTCTTCCTCAATCCGGCCCAGGTATGCTGGTCCAGAGACTCTCAGACACGGGGCAGAGCGGTTCCTTGCTCTCCCTGTGCCCAGCCGTTCATGAGGCAGTTGGGAGGCATGGTGGGTTCCAGCCTTGGCCCACCACCCCGGCAGAACCTCACAACAAGCCAGACGACCCCCACCCACTCCATGGGCGCCGCCATTTTCCACATTGGACTTCCCTCTCATCAGAACTCCACCCAGCCGACCAGCCCATCACAGCCCGGATCATCGACACCCACCCTGGAGCAGTTTCTTCCTCAATCCGGCCCAGGTATGCTGGTCCAGAGACTCTCAGACACGGGGCAGAGCGGTTCCTTGCTCTCCCTGTGCCCAGCCGTTCATGAGGCAGTTGGGAGGCATGGTGGGTTCCAGCCTTGGCCCACCACCCCGGCAGAACCTCACAACAAGCCAGACGACCCCCCACCCACTCCATGGGCGCCGCCATTTTCCACATTGGACTTCCCTCTCATCAGAACTCCACCCAGCCGACCAGCCCATCACAGCCCGGCTCGCGCGCGCTTTGCGGCCGCGGTTCATCAATAAAGGCTTTATTTGGAGGTATTTATAGAGTATGCCTCCCGCACGGCAAGCCTAGCAAGCTGCTCGTGTTGTATTTGATATGCCAAATGCCAGTAACAATTATATTAGATCATTCTCATGACCTAATATAATGGTTTGAGGCTCTTTATGTTCCTGTACCAAGCCGATGCCCTTGGCTCTACAGCATGTGACAGGACATATTGAGATATTACTGGTGCCCGCTCTAGCAAATAGATGATTAACGGGAAGATCGTGATCGTGATCGTGACTTTTCTTTTACCTTTCCCTCTCTTTCAATGTATGTGTGTGTAAGTATGTATGTGTGTGTAAGTGTGTGTGTGTGTGAGTGCACGTGCACTCATGTGAGAGCATGTGTGTGTGTGTGTGTGTGGTGAGCCTATGTCATAGAGTTTCATGCAGTCTTTTCTTTGGTAAATGATTTACTGCAAGTCATGGGAAAGGTATGGTTTAGTCCTGCTGTGACAGAGCTCTCTCTGTCACTCCGCAGTAGTCATGCATGAATATGCAATAGAAGCCTTTGGAGCATGCTTTGTGGAGAGAACATGTGGCCTAAAAAGGCAAGAGCAAAGTTAATGTAGCAGTGGCACTTAAACTGTGAAATAATATTAAGAATTATTTTAAGAATACTTATTTTGGTGTCTTGATTTCATTTTTGGTTATTTGAATATTCTGGATTTTTTTGTATTATTTTTTGTTTGGTTTGGGTTTGGAAGTTTCCCTCACTCCCTCCAAATAATTTTCAATATTATAAACATCTTGCACCAGTAGGGTATATTTGTATTATTATATATTATAATTGAGGTTCTTTGTTATTTGTCCTTTTTAGGTATTTCTTTGATGCTCTTGAAGGTGTTCCATGCCACTCTCTTCCTCATGCACAACTCAGGCTCCAGGCACATCTCTTCAACTCCACTGTTCTCTCTGCACTAACATACGCCTCAGAGACCTGGGCCCTACAAATGCAGGATCAGAATGCTATCCAGGTCTCCCAAATTGGAATTGAAAGAGCTATGCTTGGAATATCACGGCTCACTCAAATGAGAGAAGGAATCTGGAGTTCCGACCACTGTCGATGAGAGTCAGGGGCGCTGTCTCATTTGCCAAGGCATTGAAAATCAGATAGGCTGGACATGTAATGCGATCTGGAGACAACCAATGGACTAGAGCCGTTATCCCATCAGAGACTTGCAAGAAGCCAGAGGAACCCCCCATACCAAGAAGGCAGCTATTTTCAACATCCGGACTCCACAGCTCATCAGAGCTCCACCCAAGAGAAAAGCCTATCTCTCTGTGTTCATCAGTAAATGCACAAACTGAGAGCCTGCTACCAAGAGTATACCAGCTGCATGGCAGAGCCTGGTGAGCTACCCGTGTTGGTTTTTTTTACCTTTTGGTCACATCTGGCGATACTCAGGGGGTTACTCCTGGCTCTGCACTCAGGAATTACTCCTGGCCATGCTCAGAGGACCATATGAGATGCCAAGGAGCGAACCCAGGTCGGCTGCATGCAAGGCAAATGCCCTACCCACTGGACTATCACTCTGGCCCCTACCCGTGTTGTTTTGATATGCCAAAAACCAGTAACAATTATAGATTTCATTCCCATGACCTGTTCAAATGCTTTGAGGCTCTTTGTGTTTCTGGAGTGAGCAGATGCCCTTGGGCTACACCAGCACATGACAGAACATATGGAGATGTTACTGGTGCCCACTCGAGCAAATTGATGAATAATAGGAAGACAAGTGATACAAGTGAAGTGATACTGAAAGGAGGTAAAGGGATATGTATGGTACCCTTTCAATAACAGTATTGCAAATCATAGTGCCTGAAAGGAAAGCAAGAATGAGAGAGAGAGAGAAAGAATGAGAAAAATTGTTAGCAATGCATGCTGCATCCTGCAGATGCAGGCTGCATGAGTTTAGGGGAAGGTGGGAGGAAAACTGAGGACATTGGTGGCAGTAAATGTCCACCAGTGATGGGATGGGTGTTGAAATATTGTCTGAGTGAAAGTAAATCATGAACAACTTTGTAATTGCCTATATCATGGGCATTCAATTGAGAAGGAAGAAGGAGGAGGAGGAGGAAGGGAAGGAGGGAGGAGAAAAAGAAGAAGAAAAAGTAGAAGAAAAAAAAGAAAAAGTAGAAGAAGGAGGAGGAGGAGGAGGAGGCAGAGGGAGGCAGAGGAGGAGGAGGCAGAGGAGGAGGAGGAGGAGGAGGAGGCAGAGGAGGAGGAGGAGGAGGAGGCGGAAGAAGAAGAAGAAGAAGAAGAAGAAGAAGAAGAAGAAGAAGAAGAAGAAGAAGAAGAAGAGGAAGAGGAAGAGGAACAAGAACTTGAAGAAAAAGAAGGAGGAGACAAAGAAAGGAGGAGGAGGAGAAAGAGAAAGAAAAGGAAAAGGAGAACAAGAACAGGAAGAACAAGAACAAGAAGACCAAGAACATGAACAAGAACCATGAAGAAGAGACAACAATGGCGATGATGTAGCACTAAGACTGTTACCAGATTCTGAGATGTTTAGTTACCACTATAAATGGTTCTGATCTCTCCTGAGGGCCTTAGAATTAGTCACTGACTATGGAAACAGAAAATCAAAGAAGTTAGTTCTTGGAGCAGGGCCAGAAAAAAATGATAGGGTTTGAAGGTGTGGCTCAGTGGAGACATCCACGTTCAAATGTCCACTGAGAACTCATGTGGTTCCTGAAATCCAGAGGAGAGATTCCAGTCCCCTGCATGATTGGGGAATTCCTCTGCAGTTTCCTAGTGGCTAACACAGTGAGGATTTCTAAATCTTAAAACCCTATTTGAGGTTCTGTCAGCTGTTTTCACACAGTGAGGAAAAAAACTCACACTGAGCACCTGTCTGTCCTGTCTTCCCTTTGAATTAACACATTGTCTTTGGGGTTTTGCCCTTATCAGTAACTTGACTTTTGGCAGCATTGTTTTTGTGTCCATGGCCAATGTATGTCTCTCCACGTGATTCCTTCTCAGTCTTTTTCTGTCTTCTGTTATATAAGATCTTACTGCTGTCTTCACCATGATCACACTTCGACAGTCAAAAAAATGTATTTCAGGTGTTTGAGATGAAGGAGGTTGCGTGAGTTTAACCTTCCTTGGTATCCTTGTGAGCTTTCTGTATTTAATACTTGTTTTATCTGAAGCCTGTGGAGGTTCTAAACTATTAGAAGACACACTTTCTGAGAACTACCTTTCTAGTAGCCTGAAGATATAGCATTGATGTAGGGCAACAAAGTTATTCTCTGTAATCCTCTTGATGTTGTAAATGAAAAAGAAGACGGAGCCAGCACCACCTGAACTTTGGGCAAACCATTTTGCTCAAAAGGATCATCAAAGGACCAAGCCCTGCCAAAATAATATTTTTAAAAAATTCAGCGAGAAGGAAAATATTGAGGAGCACACATACAAAAATGAAATGCTGCAAATTAAACTCCATTGTGATTGGTGAGCAATACAAAACAAACTCCTGCCACCGCCTCGAGTGGAAAGCCACAAGACAGACATTGAAGTCGTAGCACGGCAGTAGCCATCTTTTAACAGCTTTCTTTCTTCCGTGCTTTAACCTAAAAAAAAAAAGAGAGGGAGAAAGGAGAGATAGAGAGAAAAGGAAGTAAAAGAAAAAGGGGGAAGGAAAGAAAGAGAAAACTACCCATTGTTATGCCCACTATTCATGCTTCATTCAAAGTCATTCACTCTGCATTAATTACCACTTTCTTCAATGCACTGGGAGCTCCCAAATGTGTCCTGTTTTCAAAGAGGCACACTTCCATGCCTCTGCTATTTATATGCAGAGCCTGCAGAATTTTCATCCCAGTACTTTGAGATCCCCTTAATTTTTACATACTGTAATTGTTCATAAGAAAAAAAAGACAAAAGAAAGATTTCATGCTTCCTGGACAGTTGTTTGCATCTCTTTCATTTTTCTTTCCAGCTGTGACTGGCAGTGGTAGGTTCTTCAGCAGGTGTCCCGCCTGCCCTATGGTAATTTTTAACTTTCCTTCCCTTTCTTTCATGTCTGTCACATTTATAGAGACTTTTTATTTTACCACTGTTGCCTGGTACTGTTCCCCCATCTTTCTTATATCAACCTGATATCTGGATTTTTTTTCTCCTTAATATGTCACTCTACTTAGAAGCTATTTAGGAAGAAGGAAAAGGACTGAGTCAAGAGTTCAAAATCCCACATAGACATTTTAACTATATAATAATTGGATCTCTGACACCCACTTCATTTTCATTCCTATGAAATTTGCAAAAACTAGGATGTTGGTTAATAGAAAATTAATGCACAGTAGACAAAAAAGGAAATTTGCTGGTGTCACTCCTCGGTTGAAAGCCTTGATTTTCTACTACCGTTTAAACACCAGTTAATGGAGTTGCTTTGGCAGCTAAACTTTAATAATTGAAAATTCGGAAACATGCTTGTTAGTCAATTTAGATTTTTATGCAAATGTTTGATGCTTTAGCATATTCAGACTAAACAACAGATATGAATGTTGTTTTTAAGGGGCAAATAGAAGAGAACAATAAGTTGTGTCCACCTATAGGATTGTATATACCTAGAAGACTTCAACAAGTTGAGAAAAAATGATTTTCCTTTTAAAAGAGAGAAACTTAAAATTACATCAGGGTAAAAATGCTAAATATGGAAAGAGACTATTTTATCTTTTGGGGGGGCTCCCAAAGCAATGCTTATAGGACTGGTCTGTCCTTAGGGACACCTGGCCTTGTGATGCAAAGTTGCTTTGTCCCTACAGTTCTAGGAACCATTATGTCTACTCCCAAAGCAAGCAATACTGGGGCTCAAACCTGGCACCTTGAGCATGCAAAACCTGTGCTCTAGCCATTTGAGCTAGCTCCTGAATATTGATCAGCCTTTGTCTGTAGTCGAGGAAAGAGGGGATGGGAGATAGTACAATGGCCATGAGTCCTACCCAGGCTCTACTCCAGTATCATAGGCCTCCCAAGCACTGCTGGGATAACCTTGGAGGTTCACGAAGCTGTTGAAATGACCCAGGAGGATCCAGTGCCATAGGGTTGGCCCAGGTAGTCCCCAATACACAGCAGCATTATATCCTCAAATCCTAACACTTAATCACCAGCCCAGTAAGTCACGTGTGCCCCCTGAGCACTACTGTGGAGGGCCCATTCCACCAAATAACAAGAGCAGAATAAACAGACTTAGAAAGAGTCTGCCTTGCAAAAAAATTGCCCAGGCCTAATGAAGAGTCTGACGATTCTAATATGCTGTTCCTGACATACCTGACACTTAGAAACATTTCTCAGTCTGTTGTGGATATCATGCACAGTGGGTGAAATGTGTCCCTCATGCCTGGTACCATCACAGATCTAGAGCTCCAATATCTGGAAAATATAACAAATTCCACATCAGACTTTCTATGCAGTAACTTCTTCAGCACGGAGCAATGTCTTTATTGCTATGGTTGCTATGGTTAACAGTGTGGGTCATTTTTGGCATTACTTTTTAGTCAATACTAGTGGTGTTTTCTTTTTATGCATGTGGGCAGGTTATATTTTTAAAGTTGTTTGCAAGATATATATATATATACATGTATATGTATAATATATATAAAGATCACATGAATGAAGTCAATAACGTCCATGTCATTGCCATATTCTATTGTAACTAGAGTAAGTATAATCTTTAATAGCATGGTGTAAAATATAAATTATACTAATAGGCGCATAGAGTGGCAAGAGATCTTATAGATGATCTAGGCAGACAGTCATTCCATTGAGAGCTTTTCTCTAAGCCCATTAGATTTCTTACATGCTAAGTACTAAATGTATCACAACATAAACCCACTAACAATTTAAAAGGAAATGAATCCTATTAGCAACAGCCACCGTTTATAAAGCACTTATTTATCTGGACTATACAACAAGTACTTTATATCTTCACAATCTTGCAAGTTAAATATTCCTACTAATAGCTCACATTCTGAGCCATGAGTGAATATGGAAAGCCCAGAATGACAGAATTAGGTTTTCGTCTCATACCTGAGCAGCTCAAATGTCCAGGCCACCCGCCTCACATGTGGCATTCACATTCTTTATTTTTTTTTTTTTGCTTTTTTTTTTTTTTTGCTTTTTGGGTCACACCCGGCGGCGCTCAGGGGTTACTCCTGGTTCTGCACTCAGGAATTACTCCTGGCGGTGCTCAGGGGACCATATGGGATGCCGGGGATTGAACCCTGGCGGCAGAGGCCGGCCGCATGCAAGGCAAACGCCCCTACCCGCTGGGCTATCGCTCCGGCCCCTGGCATTCACATTCTTTAATCATAAGAAAATAACTCCAAAATTCTAGAGAACCATTCCCTCTTATTTCCCGTACCTCTTTTGTTTTGTTACCTATGGTTTCTACCTTGAGTTTTATACTTTTTTATTAAAAGACATTCCTAACCTTTCAACAGATATGCCTGTTTCTTAAACAGTTGCTGAACCACTTTATAAATTTTAATGAGCTAAGTTTCATGGACCAGAGAGTACAGAGGTTTACATTTTGGAGCTAACCCTAGTTCAATCCCTAGTTATCTGTGATCCAGTGAGCACTGCCTGAATCAGAAACTCACTACCCTAATACAGACTGGGAGTACCACAGAGTATGACCCCAAAACAAAACAAAGAGGAATCTAAGTTCTAAAGTAGTGAAGAAAAAAATGGCTTGCTTTGCTTTTTTGGGTCACGCCCGGCAATGCTCAGGGGTTTCTCCTGGCTCTGCACTCAGGAATTACTCCTGGCGGTGCTCGGGGACCATATGGGATGCCGGAGATCGAACCCGGGTCAGCATGGGCCGGCCATGTGCAAGGCAAACGCCCTACCCGCTGGGCTATCGCTCCGGCCCCAAAATGACTTGCTTTGATTCAGGGGAAAGGTCGTTATGATATGTTGTGACAGTGAAATAAGTGACTTCTGTTTAGTTTGTTAACATTTTTACATGAGCCTCTACTACTGCAAGATGCCTGAGTTCTGGCTATGGTCCTGTGATCTCTCTGCAGACTGACATCTCAGGTCCAGTTTCCCTACTGCTCAAAAAAAAAAAAATCTGTACCTGTTCTGTTGGCCTAGGTTTAATCCTCAGCACCCCATATGGTCCCCAAGCCTTGCTGGGAGTGTTCTCTCAGCAGAGTCCAAGTAAGCTCTGAAGCATAGCTGGTTGGTCCAAAAGCAAATAGGAAAAAAAAAAATTAAAGTGCATGATATAAGACTTCCTAATAACAGCTCATAAAGTCTCAATGACTTAGAAGCATTTTAAAAAAAATAATAAAAAATAATTTACTGCAAAGTAATAAGGAAATAATAAAAATAAAATTGCTCGGAAGAAAAACTAAAAACACTGTTATCATCTTTTGGCTTCTTAAATAGGTAAATCTAAAGACAGCTTCTGAGCTTTTTGTTTTTAAAAGTGACTTTGGAAAAAATATATTTTTATGCTTTATATAAAAATGTTAAAATAATATTTTTTCAAAACATTGTTATGGCACTATTATATGTATCTACTTTGTATGTACTGTAACTTCACCACCAACAAAATGCCCAAGAGTCTCCACCTCTCACACCTTTAAAAGAGGTCAGTTGACTGGCCTCTTTTAAACGTAACGTTTAATGATTAGAAATGAGGGAAAATGTTGCCCACAGAAATTAAGAGTGAATATAAATCCATCTTTTGGCTTAGAGGAATTTAAAATATTTTGTGGTTATGCTATTTTTTTCACTTATGGAAAAGTAAGTAATAAAATAGAACAAAGATAAAACAAAAAGGAAAGGAACATAGTTTCCTCTCTCTGGAAGACTTTTATTTTTTTTTAATTTTTTTATTATACCACCGTGAAACATACAATTACAAAGGTGTTCATAATTGGTTCTTGGTAATACAGTATTCCAGCACCCATCCCTCCACCAGTGCCCCATTTCCACCACCAATGTACCCCTCCCCTCCCGTCCCCCCCACCCGCCTTAATAGCAGGTACCCCAGTTTCCTCTCTTTCTCTCTCTATCTCTCTCTCTGTCTCTGCATCTCTCTCCCTCTTATTTTATACATTGTGGCTAGCCCTGCAGATATTTAGAGTTTATCACTTAAGTCTCTTTGTGTATATTCAGTGGTGAGTTTTAATCTGCCATTACCATTTCTGGAAGACTTTTAAAGATAATGCATCCTGGCTACCCATCTGACTCAGGGGCTAAATGACTAACACGAAATTGGCCAAGTTCACCAAGCTCATGAACTTGAAGCGGGGACTCTAAAGTAGTTCCTTCTTATTCCAAAGCCAAGTCTCTACTACTCCACAGTCTTTTTGTTCCTGCCATCAGGAACACCTGGAGAGCCAACAGTTTACTTTGTTAAGGCTATAAATGTCTACTAAAACTGTTTGTCTTCATTTTCACATACCCTTCAGAAGATCCCCAGGTAGCACAGCCAGACTGAGACAGGATGTGTGTGTGTGTGTGTGTGTGTGTGTGTCTGTGTCTGTGTGTCTGTGTGTGTGAATGTGTATGTATGGTTGGGGAAAGGGAGGTGGGACAATCAGGAAGGTAAGCACATGAAGAGATTTTTGAAAAAAAAAGACTAGGAGCAGAAAGAGCGTTATTATCCACCACTGACGCTGTCTTTATGCATCTCCATCCTTAGACAAACAATAGAATAATGCAGTCCCTCACCCCTTCCGATAACACCTCCTTTCTGCAGGGAATCTCTTTTGGTCACAACGTTTACAACTTGTTCATTCGGACATATTACAGCTGCTCTGGTATCCCACTATTGATCTTTTCTGTGATTACCCAGATATATCAATTATATCAGCCCAAAGCACATGCTTAGGAAAGAGTGCGTTCAAATCATAAAACAGAACAAGACACAAAAGCTCTTCAAGAAAATTTAAAAGGAAGCCATGAGGAGGACTATAAAGATACACATTTTAATTAGCCGCCACAATAGGTAGCTGAAAAGCAAACACATGAGCTTAAGTCAAAACTGTTGTTGCTCTGCGTCCCTTAATAGGAAAATAAAATAAGATTTGTACCTCCTTTCTCACAGTCACATTGTTTGACTCCGGCATTTTTCTTGTGTTTTTTTTTTTCTTCAGCATTTGTGAACCTTGGATAAGAAGCTTGCTCAGAATCCCACTGGCAGAAACTTTTTTTTGGTTCTCCTTGAACATAGTGAGTCTTTATCATAGCTGAAATTCTCTTCTCTGATAGATACTTGTAAAGACATTAATGGATGATCTATGATGATCATTTGGGACAAATAGGGAAGAGTTCACTACAACTTGTTTTCTTTTTAAAAAATATTTTCTTTCATTCTCTTCAGGCAATATATTTTTGAGATCCCCCTTTTATACACTGAGGATTATTAAACTCTTAAGGGGAAAAGTGTACCCAACCATTAATGTCGGTTTTCCATAAAGTCTCTAACATTGTGTCTTTTAGGTAACAAAGTAATAGTAAATAAAGCAATTTTCCCTGGCATACTTAAACTTACAAGTGCTAATAAAATGAAAATTTGTTATGAACCCATATGCAAAATGGCTCCCACAGAGACTATAGGATTCTGTTCAAATTTGTAGAAAATCAACAGCCACCTTCTTTATAATTCTTCCCCCTGCCATCCCTTATTTCATTCTGCCTGACATCACTTTATCATTATTAAGATACTGCACTAAAATTGTCTTTAATTCTGTGGCATCATGAATAAGAAAATAAATATACATTATTGTATTAATCGACATTTACATATGTTAATATTATCTTAATATTATGAACACTCAAAAAAAGATTTCATGTTAAAGGTGATCTACATGGTGGGAAGATCACCTTTAGGGATATAGGGATATAGATCACCTTTAACATGAAACATGAAGCTACCAAGCAGGGCTCTGGGAACCCTGGGAGGGTTCCATTGATTCTTGGCCCAATCAGACTGAATGGCTCAGTGCACCAGTTGGCATTGCTCTACTGTGGTCTAGTCTGGTCCACCAGTGCTGGGGGTCATTAGGGCTTCCCAAAGTTGTGCTGAGGATGGAAGGGAGCATGTGTTGCTAAGGACCCACTTTGATCCATGCATATATCTCTAGCACCTGATCTGTGTTCATGCTCCTAAGGGTGATGTTTTAGATGGTGGCGTCACAGGTTGGAGATATTTTATAGCATATACATGTTACCTATATCCCTTTGTACATTTAAAAGATTACAAATACAAAGTGATCCACAGATTTAGTGCAGATTTATTTAAAAGCTGAAATACGGAAATAGCCAATGATCAGTAAAGAAAATGTGGTATGTTTATAGAATAGAATATTATTCAGCTTTATTAAAATTAATGGCTTTGCTGTTTATAGCAAAAGGAAAGAGCTGGAGTAGAGTATGCAGAGTAGAACCAGTCAAAAAGAAAAACACAAGTTTCAGTTGCTTTTATCAATGTGTACAATATGAGGCCAGAAATTCAAGGTAAAGACAAAGAGAAGGAAATAATTCAATGGACACTAAAAACTATCATTACTTGAAGGATAGAGGGGAGGATAAAGAAAAAAGTGGTAGACTTTAAAATATTAAATAAAATTAAACTTACAAGTACACACAAACAAACTCATATGTATTTATTGGCCAGATGTATGACTCAATGTATCTATTGGCCAGATATATGTCTCAGATAAACAACAACTGACTTGCATGTGTGAGGCACTGGGTTTCAATCCCTGGCACTAAACAAAATATATATGTAATATTAAAAATAACGGTTTGAGGCTCTTCATATTCCTCAACCAACCAGATGCCATTGGGCTACATTGGCACATGATAGGGTCCAATGGAAATGTTACTGGCGCCCGCTCAAGCAAATCGATGAATAACGGGATTCAAGTAATCAAGTGACTAAAAAATATTTTGAAAATTCTCTGAGGGAAGGATTTTCTTACGAAAGTAATGTGATTCTTTTCTATTGTCCCTATGCTTTGTACTTGAAACTGGAAAAGTTTCAGAATTATACAAATGATGAGTAAACCATACAAATAGCCACCAATTTGTTTCTCAAACTCCAGCCGTGCTCCGTGTGCTTTTGGACCCTGAGCCCTTCCAATGTTCTGGTTATGAACCTCACTGTTCAGATTCAAAAATACGAAAGTGTTTGGGCTCAGTGACAACTAATAAACAGCAAAAGTTACATTCTAAATGTAATCTTTCTCTGGTCCACAAAAAGTAGGTTATACGGGAAACCAATATCAGTGAATCTCAAGGAACAGGGAACTGGGGCAAATTCACTTACAATCCCCTTAAGTAGATAATTTTTTAATAAGAGGAAATTAAGTCATTTCATTTCGATCCCGCCATTTTCTCCTTCCCATAGCTTTGACAGCAAAAGTTTTTACTCCAGTTTCTACACTTCCACAGGACATACAATGAGGAAATCTTCTAACTGGGCCATGCTGTGGAGTGTGCATTCACTCTAAATACAATCCAGTAGTGTCTATACATGGCTCTCTAAGGTATGGCTAGAAATGGAAGCACAATTGGAGGACTGATAGGTAAATTTACTCTGAAAAATAGAAATTGTTTGAAAATATTTTCAAATTTTCAAATTTTCAAGAGGTTCGAAGAATAAACCCGAGAGACTTCTTGTTACCAATTCTCTATGCCATCTTCAGTCACACATGGCAAGAGAATGAAGCTAGAACATTTTCAGGAGACTGGTCAATGGTACCAGAAAGTAATGCAGGTAGTTCACAGGGTCTCTGCCTGGCCTCTGGTTATCTACCGCAAGGAGAGGTGAACGGGAGGATCCAGAGGTGCCACTTGTGGACTGTAGACTGTGGTGTTCTATTTGACCATGAAATTATACCAGGAAACAGGTCCAGTAGTGCAAATGAATGTGCTCTCAATTAAAGAAGAAATACAAGCTAAAGCGAGAAATGTTCTTGAGTCACATTGGCATCTGCCAACGAGCAAGAGGTTGCATTGAACCAAATGCTGCAAATGCTGCGCTTCACGACAGATGCTGCATTTCACGACAGATGCTGGCGTTCACGACAAATGCTGTGTTTCACGACAAATGCTGCATTTCACGACATGGGTTGCCGCACAAACCAGTGTCTGCATTACGTGAAGCGAACGCACGCTTGAAAGGTAAATTGAATCACACACCTATCACAATGACCCTTTCCAGGGAATGGACAAAGGTAACTGACATGTGACTTTTTAACCTTTCAGGTGCTTCCATACCTGGGGCATTTCCCTCATGCAGCCCACTCTATTTGTTTGCACTCTCCTCTGTCATTCCATTGTTTGTTTTGCCCACACTGCTGTATTTGCGTTGAACACAGCTAAAACGCCACCACCAGCACGGCCTCTTGTCTGACATGTAAACAGCATCTGGGAGGAGGGAGCCCCAAGCAGGAGGCTGCCTTGTAAGCGGTCGCCTTGAACCAGGAGGGTTATTTTCATTATGATTTAATAGACCCGGGTTTGGCAAGCAGCTTTAAGGTGGACACACACACCCTTGCTTATTCCCAGTCCAGATTTTGCTCATTCTTTCTGTTCAAGATGGTGAGATAGTCAGGCAATTCTTTGTGACAGAGGGTGGCCAGGCAGAAGCTGATGCCTGGAATGCTGAAGAAGGGATTTTTTGCTTTGAGTAAGAGGCTGAACTTAGTGACCTTTTCAAATCCTGACATTTGATGGGAAGGGGTAGAGAGGCAAATATTTAAGGCATCCTAAAACCAATGGCATTGGTAAAGTTTATAAAATAGCATGAAGCAGAACAGTCCCAAAAAAATTAAACAAATCTTAACAAGTAGTGAATACTGACACTTGATCTACTCATGTTTTGTTGTGATATTGGTTTCAGATGCACCATATAGTGCCACCACAAAACCTCAGCACAATCAGATCTCAAGTAAAGGCTAAATTGAGTTCTGCAGATAGGTAATTACTTGGTCTGCCTTAGTGTTCTATTATGCACATGTCTCATTACAACTCTGACCCACCATGATATCAAGGCTTACCTATGGGATGGGGCTAAGGAAGTCATTTTTTAAAGAACCCATGGTTTTAGGATCAGACTGTACCCACCTAGTACACACTTCCCCATTAAAAAATTGGAATGAGGGGCCAGAGCGATAGCCCAGCGGGTAGGGCGCTTGCCTTGCACGCAGCCGGCCTGTGCCAGCCCGGGTTCGATCCCGCATCCCATATGGTCCCTCGAGCACCGCCAGGAGTAATTCCTGAGTGCAGAGCCAGGAGTAACCCCTGAGCGTCGCCGGGTGTGACCCAAAAAGCAAAAAAAAAAAAAATGGAATGATAATTAAGAATTGTCTATCTCATTGAAAATCAAATCCAGGGGCCTGGAGCAATAGTATAGTGGTAAGGTATTCCAGGTTTGATCCCTGGCATCACATATGGTCCCCTGAACACATCCAGGAGTAATTAATGAGTGCAGAGCTCAAAGTAATCCCTGAGCAATGCCAGGTGTGAGCCACAAAACAAAAGAAAAAAGAGAAAAAGAAAAACAATCCAGGAAAATTGTTGAGGTTGGTAAACTTCAACTCTTACTAATTCTGTACTTTCATATTCCCCTAAGGTCAAGGAGCTACCCTATGGCTGAATAGAAATTATGGCACCCTAATTTTCAGAGTCATACTAGAAAGGGACATCCATATCTCTCCTGTCCTCTTTATTCCTAAAGGAAGAATTGAATAAGATGGACCTCAAAGAGTCCATCCAACAGTCTCATGTCCTAAGAACCTCCTGCTCAGAGAAAGCATCTCTCCCCATTTCCTCCACTGTTGCATCAATCTCAGTAAAAATGCAGAGATACTGGCATCTACAGAGATAATATAGTGAGTCAGGCACTTGCTTGCACACAGCCAGCCCCGGGTTAATTCCAGGCTCCACATACGGTCCCTCAAACTCCCCAGGAGTGATCCTTGACCACAGAGTCAGGAGTAAGCCCTGAGCAGCACCAGGTATGCCCCCAAAAAGACAAAAATATAAGATATAATGGTTCCAGAAGCTTTTCCTTACTTTCAAAAAGTGCATTAGAAATATTTCAGAAGCAGCAAAGACTGCTGTCAGCAATGCACCCCTGGGAATGAGTAGAAGACAGTTGACCCAGGCTTTCGTGATCTGTCACAGTCTGTCCAGGAAGATGTGCATGAATGTGCAAGCAAGACTGGCTTCTTCTTGTCTTCAAGGATAGCTTGAAGGCATGCAGCTTAGCATCATTAGAGAACTAGTGATACCAAGACTACAAGAAGACTGACATCCCTTGCTCTTCCAACTCCAAAGTCAGAAAAGTATGTTTCCATTGTATGAAATGATGGGGTAGCTACTGTGCTAACTACCTTATCCTATTTTCTCATCTTCTGCCACCACTTCACTGAGAAATCTGTATCACTTGTATCACTTGTCTTCCCTAGTTCATAGATTTGCTCCAGCAAGTGCCAGTAATGTCTCCATTCATTGGGAATGAGGTCCATTATTGTTACTGTGTTGGCATATCGAAATCTGTACTTACTATTATTCCTACTGTGTAGAAGAAACCAATACCCCTCTATGAATAAGTGGCCAAGCTTGTTCTGAAGGAGCCCAATTTGTTGCTTTCTCCAGTGTGTTCCACTCCCCACTTTCTGCTACGTGGTCAATTTGTAAAGCAAGCATCTCTAAAACATTATTATTATTTAAAAAAAAAGAAAGAAATATCAAGGTACTGGGAGGGGGCCATAAAAGTACTTATATAAGTTTAGGATTTTTTCCCATTCATTCTAAAATGGCAGCATTGCATTCTTTCACCCTGAATTGAGAGAGCTAGGGGCAAGCATTTTTTTATTTTATTACCTTTCTCTTGGAAAAACCACTGGCCATTTTTAAATCAAATAAAACTCCTTTCATCTTGAGCAGTTCTTGGAACATTCTATGATATTTGCGAAATCACTGGAGACATCTTGGAGTGTCAAAATCAAGGTTGGCATCAGTGTTCTGAGGATTGAAGAAGCAAATTAATTTTTCATTCTTGGTTTCTTTAGCTAATTTTGTGTGTGAAAAGTCTGCATTTTCACTAAGGCTTTCACTGTATGTGTTGACTTTCTTTCCCTTGTTTTCCTTTCTCTTTATTTACTGACATGAACTGCCACAAGTTTGTATATCTCATCACCCCATTAGCTTTCTTCCAGTGAAACAATGGTTCTCATCCAGGGTTGTGCAGGATTTTAGAGCCAGAAAGAGGACTGTGACCTTCTGAACTGTGCCGCTGTCAGGCCGAGCAAAGGTGACTCATGAAACACTTGTCAAGGTACAGGAAAAACAGCTCAGCAAGACAGTGTCCCTGTCTTAATAATAGGAAAAATACATTTTCAAAGAATTGTGCTAGGTTTCTTTTGAAGACTTAGTTCATGGTTTTCAAGGTGTCTGACCTAGCCTGATTGAATTCAGGAATAAGCAGTGCCTCAGAAGAGGGAACCTGCATGCTGTCATCATGATGTGTTTATAGGCAAAGGCAAAACAGTTTGCAGAGAAAATGAAGTAGAAATGTCTAGCTCAGTGTGGCCCAGTTAGACTTAAATCTTATAAAATTTAAATATGAATGCCACCATAAGTCTGGCAATATTTCAGTGTACCTGGCAATAATAGTTTCTTTTCTTTATCCATTTAGACTTCTCAATAATTTGTTGTCTGGCTTTTGTATTGACTTATAATTCAGACAAACATTCATTTACTGGTTCCATATAATAGCATCAACAGGCACCATTGCAAATGTCACACTTGGTTTTTTGTTGTTCTGGGGCCATACCAGAATGTACTTGGGTCTTACTTATGACTTAGTGCTCTTGGATCACTCCTAGTGGTACTCAGGGACCATATGCTGTTCTAGGGGTCATACTAGGCTTGGCTGTGTGCAAAGAAAGCACCTTAACCCCTATATTATTTTTGGGAACCCACCAATACAATAATTTTACAAAATACTTTTTCATTACTAGTTCTGGTACTTTGAAGGTTATCTAACTACTCTGACCTATAGTTTCTTATCTGTTAACATAAAGAATTTAATAGAATCTCTCTTCCAGAAATGTCATTCTATAACTTCTAAATAAACTCCAAACTTTATGACATGAATATTCTTAGCATATATTAACTATCCAAGTTGGAAAAGAAATACAGTTGGCAGTTTTTCATAAACTCTCCTGGTAGTAATCACTTGATCACTTGAATCCTGTTATTCATCGATTTGCTCGGCGGGTGCCATTAACATTTCCATTGGACCCTATCACGGGCCAGTGTAGCCCAATGGCATCTGGTTGATTCAGGAATATGAAGAGCCTCAAACCATTCCCTTCAGGGTCTTGACAAGGAAGTCTGTCCATCTTGTAGGTTGGCGGCCACGTGATCTTTCTGTAAATCAATGAATGTGAGACAGAGCGGCATCTTGTACTCCCTACAAACCTCAATGAGCCTGGTTACTGTGTGAATATGGTTGATTGTGCTGAATCCTTTCCGGAAGCCTGCTTGCTTGCATGGTTGTCCTTCATCTAGTGTTCTGCTAATCCTGTCAGGATGACTCGTGTAAACAGCTTGTAGATGACAGACAATAGGCAGATGGGGCGATAGTTGCCGATGTCGTGAATGTCTCCCCTTCTTGAACAGTAGAACTGTCCTGCTGTTTTTCCATTGGGAGGGCACCTTGCATTCGGACAGGTAGCGTGTGAAGAGCCGAGCTAGTGTATTGATGAGTACCAATGGCAGATTCTTCAGGTGTTCGGGTCTGACTTTGTCTGGGCCTGTTCCCTTCTTTACCGACGAGATGGCATGTTGGATTTTAGAAGGGAGAACTTTGGGAATGACATATCCATCCTGTGAAATTTGGTTTGTGGGAAGGTGGATGTGGCTATCAAAGAGATTTGAGTAGAAGTCCTGGATAATCTTCTCCATTGCCTTTCTGGAAGATGTGGTAGATCCATCAGGGCATCGGAGGTCAGTCATCTTGGTCTTATAGTTGGCGAAGACAGGCAGGTGGTGTGAATGCTTTTCCTGACTGCTGCTGCATCTTCCAGTATTTCTGCTCTTCTGTCTTTGAGGTCTTCTTTTATCGCTTCTCTGCACCATTTAGCAAGCTTGGACATTAGCATTTGGTCTCCTGAGGCTCGCGCCTTGCCACATTGGCGAATGATCTCAAGAGTTTCTGAAGACAAGTGTCCTTTTGTGTCTTTCTCTCTCTCGGCATTCTTCGCACAATCATGGAGGTGCTGAACCAGTCGGTTCTTCATCGATGTCGTCAATGATGATATCTTCCCATGTTGCTGCAATGGTGCCAAAGAGTTCCCAGTTGCTGGTCATTCTGGGAATTCTCTTCTTAAACTTTGCAGCCTTTTCTCCCTGTTGCGGAAGTAGAATTTTGCATGAAGGAGACGGTGGTCCGATCCTGTTTGGAATCGGGGACGACAGCAACATCAGTCAGACAAAACCATAGATTGAAGATGATATGGTCAATTTCACTGTGGAACTGTCCGCCAGGAGATTCCCATGTCCAACGTTTCGCTTCAGCCTTCTGGAACTGTGAGTTCCCATTAATGGTCTTGGTGGACATGATGAACTCATCATGCTATGATATTTTATTCATTTTCCTTCCTCCCTAAATGACATTTAATATTTTTTTATGTTTTTCTAAAGGCATTTTTTATGTCTAGTTCAAAAACTAAGAGTGTCAGTAGATAGGAAATTTAAGCGGTGGAGACAAAGACTGGTAGTAAAAGTTTAATTAATAAATCAGCCTAACATAAGTCTGACCATGAAGATAAAGCCAAGTCAAAAGGTCAAAATGTACACTGTATGACTGAAACCCAAACATGAACATCTTTGTAACTGTATATCTCACGGTGGTATAATAAAATATTAAAAAAAGAAAAGATGAACAGAAAAAAAAGGCCAATGTGTTCTAGAAGTCCACAAACTTATCAGATTCGTTAGACTTATTTGTATTGTTTTTTCTTTTAAATATTGCAGCAGCATCTCACCATTTAGAGTAGAACATTTAATATTTGGTATTTAATGCTATCATTGCCTGGTAATAATCATAACTAGTCTGTTGATTTGACTAAAAGCCCGTTGTGGGAACCAGCTACTATTCTTCACTGTCTTCTTTCTTTCATTTTCTATTAAATTAATAGAAGACCCATGTTTGAGATAAGAACTTGATTGCACTTTCCAGACTCCCTTACCACCCGTGCAACAAAACTACATTTAATCAAATGGTGTTAGAGTTGAAGTGGTGTGTGCCATTCTCTGTCACCTCCTTAAAAATAAACCCAGCATGGGATGAGTTCAGGAGGAGCAATATAAGAATTAAATTCTCATAACCATCTTCATGGGCTCCATGAAGAATAGGAAGAAAAAAGTTCAATGAAGAACCATTAGTTAAAGAAATCACAGATAAGAATTTCTTAAAGTTGAACAATACAGGCATCTAGATCCAAGAGGCCTGAAGGAGCCCCTTAAAAATAGACTCAAATAGAAAAACTCTAAGACACATCATATCCAAAGTGACAAAAGCCAAAGACACAGAATATTGAAAGTGGCAAGTTCAGAAAAAGGAACTTATATACAAAGGAACCCTTCTAAAATTCACAGCATATCTATCAAATGAGTCAAAAGATGGTGAAGGGATGTAGTACAAAAACATCAATGAAGTGAACACATCATCATGGATACTCGATCAGACTAGATTATCATTCAGATTTGGAGAGGATACAAGAGAGATTCAGAGACAAGCAACAGTGTAGGAACTTGAAACCAGTTTTGCAAGAATCATTAAATGTCTCTTATTTATGCCATTGTTTATCTCTGAGTCTTTGTTTCCAACACTTAAATTGCCTATCTAATGACATTCTTAGTTTTTGAACTAGACATAAAAAATGCCTTTAGAAAAACATAAAAAATATTGAATGTCATTTAGGGAGGAAGGAAAATGAATGAAATATCATAGAATCTATTCCTTTCCAAGCATATTCAGAAGAGGTAAAGACTGTTTTGAAAAGCAGGAGGAAGATACATCCCATTTAAGTATCTATTTAAAATCAGGGGTGACAGACCAACTGAGCCTTATAGTAAAAGGCTTTTGTATGTCAGAGGGGAAGCCTGTTATCACATATTTGTTTTGTTCTGCTTCTGTTATTATTTTCCTGTGTCTCCATCATTTTCTTTTGTTCACTTAAAATGATAGTTCTACCACTGGCTATCTCTAACCTTGGGCAAGACACTATACCCCTGAACCCCAGTTTCCTCATATATGAAAGAAGATATTCACATATTAAATAACATATAAACTCAAGGGAAATAATACAGAGTTAAAGCACTTGCATGCAGTCTACCCCAGTTTGACATCCGGCACTGATTTCCAGAAAACTGCCAAGAAAGACCCTAGAGCACAGAGCCAAGAGTGAAACTGAATGGAAGCAGAAGTATCTCTCTCTCTCTCTCTCTCTCTCTCTCTCTCTCTCTCTCTCTCTCTCTCTCTCTCTCTCTCTCTCTCTCTCTCTCTCTCTAGCAAGACTACACACACACACACACTTGCTGCTTGGTATTCAGTTGGATCTCCTTAAATAATGGCATAGTAATAGCAGTCATACTAGCAATATTGCTGCTACGACTATTGCAATTATTGTCCTTCCTTGACTTAAAGCTTGTTCGTGTTGCTACCATTGACTAGGTAGTAATCTTGATGGCATTTTCCTTCTGAGTGCACAGAGTGAGCCTGTCTCTGCAGGTCTAACTGTAGATTGCCCCATTAGAGCAACACCTGCAGTATTACTGCTCCTAAATCTCCATTTGCAACCCAGGCCTAAAGAAAGCAGGTTCAGGCTCCCTGCTGTTTGCACTGCATGAAGTCAAACTTTTGTAAACAGTTAGTAAAGGGCTTGGGTAACTGGGTCTTCCACTTGGGCTTTAGTGTCTGGTAAAATTACCTGAGCAGGTCAAGTTCCTATTGCTGCTGTCTTATTTGAGAACACAGCAACTCTGCCTCGGTATCCCTCCCTTATGTGCTTTCTTCTTTTTGATCCATATTTAAGGATTATTTTTTCAAGTAACACTTAGCAACTCTCCAAATACCTGCCTCCAAGGATCTTCATCTCTTTTATGCACTTTGCTTCTGCATATGGTGGTGCTCTCATTTGGAAATATAAGAATTTTCTGAATCCTCTTACAGACTTTCTAGTTATCCATCCTTGAAATATTTTTATTCCACCAGTTAAAGAGTTGGCAGGATTTCTTCTGAATCAGACCTGCTTTGTGCTACACTAGTAGGTTTGGGCCCAATGATCTCTTCAAGAATCCAAACTGGAAACTGAAACAAAGGATTCTGACTAAAATTTTCCCAAATAGTCCTTCTCTTCATCCAAACACAAATCAAAATGCAAAACAGGTTGTAAAGAATTCCTGAGCTATTTACTCCATGCTGTTTTGAGACGGTTCCAGCAAGGGATTGTCACATTTTAAGAAATCTGGATTAAGGGGCTGGAGCAATAGTACAGCAAGTAGAGTGCTTGCCTTGCATTCAGCCAACCTGGGTTCAATCTCCAATATCCCAAATGATGTTGCAATGAGCATCACCAAAAACAATTCCTAAACACAGAGTCAGTAGTAAGCCTGAGTATTTGCCAAGTGTGACCCCAAAACCAAAAATAAAATAAGATAAATCTGCATTAAGTTTGAGATACTAATGATAGGAAAACTTATTCATATGTAATTAAGACAAGCTTTATTTTTTTACTCTGATTACAGTACAGTTCTCTGATGGACCAGAGAAGGGCTTAGTCCTCACCCTCAAAGTTAATACAATTATGCCAATTATAAAGGCAAAATAAGTGAGGCACAAGCTCACACAATAGGTGGTTGAGTAAAGGAAAATCCCAGGCATATCTATCACAAATCCCATGATCTCCAATACTTCCTATGTTCAGAGCATGGCTTTGTTGCTTTTAAGGAGTCAGATTCTATTATAAAACTGAAGGTCCACTAATGAGATTAATACAGGATTTTTCTTTTTCCACTGGACAGCTTCCTCCCTTCTTATCATTGGACACTGGTGATATTTCCTCTTGCTTCTTAGATCCAGTCTTCAAATTGCTACCAGAGTATCTCTGTCCTGGAGTATGTCATAATCCTCCTCTGAAGCACTCCAGGGCCCCATTCAGTATGAAATAAAGTTTGTGCATGAAGGGAGTGTTCTATAAATGAATCCCAAGGTACATTCTGTTTGCAGGACTCTTTTAAGGGCCGCTGCATATGCTCTGAATTTCCGCCCTGCAAATCACTTCGTAGATAAGGGGGTAGTCTAAATGTGGCAGTTTATCTGACCATGTATGCTGTACTAGCTGGTATAAATATTCTCCCATGCTACCACAATCATCGTGGGACTAGCTAGATCTTACCTGGCCATGCAGGACCCTGGGTAATTAGACCAGAGAGAAATGCTGTTTGCTTCCAAGCAAACAAGCATGGCTCCCTGATATACTCAAAGGCAACTAAAATACAAAACTACAATGAAGTAGAAGAGACTTGTGAAGGCTTGGAGAAATATTTAACTGGCATTAGTATTAGTCTTTGGTACAGAGACATGCCATCTCAGAAAGCCCCTTCTCTACCCTATAAAAGCATTCCCAGGCAGATCTTGGCTCAAAACATTAGCATACTAAATGGCCTAGGTGAGGTGCAGGGAGGGATTACCTAAGGGCATTTGACCCTCCCTGCTTTCCATAACAGTGGGAGGAAGGTCTGAGTGGCAGGGTTATAAAACTAGCCTGTTTCCTTTCTCCCGCACTTCTTTGTGGGCTCTCTCTCTTTGTGAGTGCTCACCCTTCTTGGAAGTCTTGTCTTCTTCCTCTTTTACAAAGCCTTTACACGTGGTGGCTGCCATCTTGGCCTACACGTGGCTGGGGTTCTAGCCTGGAATCCTAAGCACCGGGCTTTTCCTTTTGCTGATTTGTATGCCTGAACCTGTGATAAGTAAAGCCTTTTAAAACTGCATCGGATTCCTGAGTTTTCATCCATTCCTCGCCGGCGGAGGTAAAAGGGGAACTTCGCTTCCCGGCACTGTTGGGGACCCGCGCGGTGCACCCCGACTACGTTCCATGACACTCTTCTCACTGCTCCTCAAAGCATAAACAAGCCACATCCTTTGTGTGAGTCAGAATCTAACCCAAAGGAATGTTCTTCCTCACTTTCTCCTGAATAGATGTTCTTCCATATTCTGTTCTGAATTAAACAGACAAGTCAATTTTGTTTTTATTCTAAAGGTAGTAGTTTTTTAATCACTAACCAGAGAGTGTTTTTAATATAGGAATTTCTTTATCTAATTCTTCCTAAATCTTCATTATCTTTCATATCTGCCTTTCCTACTTCTCTAAAGCTCTGGGCACAATCGTCTCTTATTTAATATCACAGTACAATTTGGGAATTTATACTTATTTTTAATTCTTACAGGTTTCACTCTGACTTATGGTGAACTGTTCACTTATGTCTCTCCCCCATTAAATTCTGAGTCCCAGGAAGATAGAGATCTTGTCTTGTTCATTGTTCTATATCCAGAACTGTTCCTCTTAAATATTTTTTTATTTTGTATTGCTGTGAGATATACAATTACAAAGCTGTTCATGACTGGGTTTCAGTCACACAGTGCTCCAGCGATCCCTTTACTAGTGCACATTTCCCAATAACAATGCCCCTAGTTTCCCTCCCGACCCCCAGTGTGCCTCTATAACAGGCAGTTTTCTTTCCCACACTCTCTCTTTTTCTCTCTCTTTATCTCTCACTTTCTTTCTCTCCCTTCTTTTTCAATGTTGTGACTTGCAATACATACATTGTGGGGCTATCATTTATATCTCTTTTCTTTTATTCAATATCTTTCTTTAAATATTGAAAGTTTCATTCCTTTAAACTAAAAATGCAGTATACTCCCTGGGGGGTGTGGCTGGCCTGCCGGGCACCTGGCGTCCTGGTAGAGCCCCAGACATCAGCAGAAGGTAGAACTACAACCCCCAGATACGAGCAGAAGTGGAAGTAAATGGACATTTTGAACTCTCACACCGGCCTGTCTCTGCCTCAGGTATTTCCCTGGGGGTGCAGCTGGCTGGGCGGGCTCCGCTCACTGGGTCGCTTATTAATACAAAGACTAGAAAATTCAACACCAAGGGAAGGTAATATCCTCAAGAAAAAAAAAGACAGTATGCTAGAGGAATCTATCCCTGAACACCGCAACACCATGGGGGAAACAACGCAGATCCCCAGTTCGAGAACAGATGAAGAAATCAACCCTGAAGACTCAAAAAAGAATGCAGATGTGCATAATCTCTCTGACAAGGAATTTAGAGAAGAAATTGGTAGGATGTTTAAGGATCTTAATGAAAAAATGAAGCACATGTCTAACAAAATACAGGAGAACATAAATGAAGCAGTTGAAAGGGCAGTCAGTAAATTACAGGAGGAAATGAGAGCAGAAATGAGAACCATGCAAATAGAAATAGCATCACTTAAAAAACTCAGCAGATGAAGTGAAAAACACAATAGGGGCTCTCAACAGTAGGATAACAGCAGCGGAAAAGAGAATCAGTGAGACTGAAGATGAGCTTCAGAAAGCACTCAGAGAACTACATAAGATGGAAAAAAGACCAGAAAATGGATCAGCAATGGAACAGAGAACAATGGGATGAAGCCAGGCCGAACAACATAAGAATCATCGGAGTCCCAGAGGGACAGGAAAGTAACCCCAAGGAAACTAAAACAGTTAAAAACATCCTGTCTGAAAAGTTCCCGAGTTAAAAGGATGAAGGCATCCAGATCCAAGAAGCCCGACGCGTACCAGCAAGAAGAGACCCCAATAGAAAGACCCCAAGACACATCCTAGTCAAACTAATGGATGCCATAGACAGAGACATAATTCTTCAGGCAGCAAGATCAAAGAAGGAAATTGTATACAAAGGAGCATCCATTCGACTTTCAGCAGACTTCTCAGAAGAGACCCTCCAAGCCTGAAGGCAGTGGTGGGATATAGTAAAAAAAAACTCAATGAAATGAATGCCTCAGTAAGAATTCTTTATCCGGCCAAACTCTCACTCAGATTTGAAGGACAGATATACAACTTCTTGGATAAACAACAGCTTAGGAACTTTGTAAACTCAAAACCAACCTTAAAAAGAAGGACTGAAAGACCTACTCTAAGATGAGACAAAACCCAAAAAGAACAACCAACCTATTCAGAAAGATGGCACAAAATCCCATGACAATAATATCTCTCAATGTCAATGGTCTGAAATGCACCAGTTAAGAGACACAGAGTGTCTCTTTTGATCAAAATGGATCAAAAAATTGAATCCAATATTCTGCCTTCAAGAAACACACCTGAACAATCAGAGCAAAGACAGGTTCAAAATAAAAGGCTGGAAAGCAATCCTTCACTCAAACAACCCATCCAAAAGGCTGGGGTAGCCATACTGGCATCCGCCAACATAGACTTCAGGCTGAAGAAGGTCAGAAGGGACAGTGAAGGTCCCTTCTTAATAGTCAAGGGATACATATATCAGGAAGAAACCACGCTATTAAACATATATGCACCAATGAGGGACCAGCAATATACCTAAAACAACTACTATAGACTTCAAAGAAGACATTGACAGCAACACAATTGTAATTGGAGACTTCAACACTGCTCTATCAAGCCTGAATAGATCAACAAGATGAAACTTACCAAGGAAATACTGGCCCTAAAAGAAGAGATGGAAGAAAAGAGGGCTGGTAGACATATACAGGGCATTTCATCCCCAATAAGCTGAATACACTTTCTTCTCCAGTGCACAGTACTCCAAAATAGATCAGCACGCTGAGCCATAAATCATACCTCAATAAAATCAAGAAAATAGAAATTGTGCCAACTATTTTTTCAGACCATGATGCACTGAAAATAGAACTTAATTGTACACAGAAAGCGGAGACCAATACCAAGTACCTGGAAACTAAACAGCTCACTGCTGAACAACGAGCAAGTCATAAAAGAAATCAAAGAGGAAAACGAAAGATTCCTGGAAACAAATGAGACTGAAGACATAAATTACCAGAACTTTTTGGGATACAGCGAAAGCAGTATTAAGAGGCAAGTTCATAGCTTTTCAAGCATTCATCAGAAAAGAAGAAAAGGCCATCACAAGTCTGACTTCACAACTTAAGATCTTAGAGAGTGATCAACAAAAGGAGCCCAATCCAAGCAGAAAGAAAGAAATAATAAAGCTTAGTGCAGAAATCAATGAGATGGGATGTCAAAAAACCAATCCAGAAGATCAACGAAACCAAAAAGCTAGTTCTTTGAAAAAATAAACAAGATTGACAAACCACTTGCAAGACTTGTAAGAAAAGGAAAAGAGAGAACCCAAATAAATAGAATCAGAAATGAAAATGGGGACATCACAACAGAAACCACAGAAATTCAAAAGATCATCAGAGATTACTATGAGACCCTGTATGCCACGAAATAAGAGAACCTAGAAGAAATGGACAAATTCCTGAATTCCTATAGCCTCGCATGTCTGCAACAAGAATATTTGGAATACCTTAACAAATCTATCTCCATTGAGGTTATGGAATCGGTAATCAAAAATCTTCCCAAACACAAAAGCCCAGGTCCAGATGGATTCACCAGTGAATTCTACCAAAGCTTTAAAGAGGACCTACTCCCAATTCTTTTCAAGACTTCTGGCAAATTGAAGAAACAGAAACACTCCCAAATAGCTTTTACGAGGCGCATATCACCCTGATACCCAAAACAGACAGAGATGTCACAAAAAAGGAAAACTACAGACCAATATCCCTGATGAACACAGATGCTAAGATCTTCAATACTAGCAAATAGAATCCAAAAAAGTCATCAAAAAAATTATACAGCATGACCAAGTGGGATTCATCCCGGGAATGCAAGGATGGCTCAACATCCGCAAGACAATCAACATAATACATCATATCAACAAAAAGAAAAATAAAAACCATATGATCATATCAATAGGTACGGAGAAAGCATTTGACAAGATTCAACACCCGTTCACGATAAAAGCTCTCTGTAAAATGGGGATTGAAGGAACCTTCCTCAATATAATCCAGGCCATCTACTACAAGCCCACAGCGAGCATCATTCTCAATGGGGTAAAAACTGAAAGCCTTCCCCATAAGATCAGGGACAAGACAAGGCTGCCCACTCTCACCACTTCTATTCAATATAGTATTGGAAGTACTTGCCATAGCAATCAGGGAAGAAAAAGACATTGTGGGCATCCGGATAGGAGGGAGAAGAAACCAAGTTGTCACTATTTGCAGATGACATGATATTATACCTGGAAAACCCGAAACTCTCTACCAAGAGGCTCCTAGAAATAATACATTCCTATGGGAGAGTGGCAGGGTACAAAATCAATACCCAAAAGTCAATGGCCTTCCTATACGCAAACAGCGAAAGAGAAGAATGGGGCATTAAAGAAACTATCCCATTCACAATTGTGCTGCAGAAAATCAAATACCTAGGAATCAGTTTGACAAAGAATGTAAAGGATCTCTACAAAGAAAACTACAAAACGTTACTTCAGGAAATAAAAGAGGACCTGAGGAAATGGAGACACATCCCCTGCTCATGAATCGGAGCATGAGTTTGTAATGTTTCTACATTATTAAAATGGTAATACTCCTTAGAGCTTTATACAGATTCAATGTGGTCTCTATAAAGATACCCATGATGTTTGTCAAAGAAATTGAACAAATACTCCTGAAATTTGTATGGAATAATAAACCCCCACAAATAGCTAAAACAATCCTTGGGAAAAAGAAGATGGGAGGTATCACTTTCCCCAACTTCAAACTCTACTACAGAGCAGTTGTAATTAAGACAGTGTGGTATTGGTATAGAAACAGACCCTTAGTCCTATGGAATAGAACTGAATATCCTGAAACAGACTCTCAAATATACAACCACTTAATCTTTGATAAAGGAGCAAAAAATATTAAGTGGAGCAAAGAAAGCCTCTTCAACAAATGGTGCTGGGAAAACTGGGCAGCTACATATAAAAAAATGAACTTAGACCTCCTTCTAACGCCATGCACAAAAGTCAGATCAAATTGGATTCTAGATCTCGATATCAGACATGAATCTATAAGGTACATCGAAGAAAACATAGGAGAAACGGCTCTACGACATCAAAACTAAAAGTGTCTTTAAAGACAATACACCACTGACCAAGCAAATGGAATCAAATATAAACAAATGGGATTATATAAAATTTAAAAAGCGTCTGCACCTCAAAAGAAAACGGTGACCAAGATACAAAGACAGTCCACAGAGTGGGAAAGAATATTCACCCAATACACATCTGACAAGGGTTAATATCCAGGATATATCAGGCACTGGTAGCCCTTCACAAGAAAAAAACACCCAACCCCATCAAAAAATGGGTAGAAGAAATGAACAGAAGCTTCCCAAAAGAAATTCGAATGGCCAAAAGGCATATGAAAAAGTGCTCTTCATCTTTAATCATCAGGGAGCTGCAAATCAAAACAACAATGAGGTACCATCTCACACCACAGAGACTGGCATACAACCAAAACAGCAAGAACAACCGGTGCTGGCGTGGATGTGGGGAAAAAGGGACTCTAATCCACTGTTGGTGGGAGTGCCGACTGGTCCAACCCTTTTGGAAAACAATATGGGCATTCCTCTGAAAACTAGATATTGAGCTCCCCATTTGATCCAGCAATAGCACTCCTGGGAATATACCCTAGAGACCAAAAAACACATAGCAGAAACACTATCTGTACTTCTTTATTCATCTCTGCGCTATTCACTTCAGCTAGAATCTGGAAACAACCTAAATGCCCGAGAACAGAGGGACTGGCTAAAGAAACTGTGGTTCATCTACACTATGGAATACTATACAGCTGTCAGAAAAGACGTAATTATGAAATTTACCTGCAAATGGATGGACATGGAGACTATCATGCTGAATGAAATTAGTCAGAAGGAAAAGGACAGATATAGAATGACTGCATTCATTAATAGGATATAAATAGATACCAGTGTTTTACTAAGTGTGGGAAATGGTAATGGCAGATTAAAACTCACCATTGAATATACACAAAGAGACTTAAGTGATAAACTCTAAATATATGCAGGGCTAGCCACAATGTGTAAAAGAAGAGGGAGAGAGATGCAGAGACAGAGAGAGAGAAAGAGAGGAAACTGGGCTACCTGCTATTGAGTCAGCCTGGGGTGTATGGGAGGCGGGTGGGGTACATTGGTGGTGGAAATGGGGCACTGATGGAGGGATGGGTGCCGGAATACTGTATTACCAAGAACCAATATGAACACCTTTGTAATTGTATGTCTCACAGTGGTATAATAAAAAAAAAAAAATTTTTAAATGCAGTTGTTGTTTTTTTTTTATTTCTTTTTTTTCAGGGTCTTTTTTAAAAAATTTTTTATTATACCACCGTGAAACATACAATTACAAAGGTGTTCATACTTGGTTCTTGGTAATACAGTATACCAGCACCCATCCCTCCACCAGTGCCCCATTTCCACCACCAATGTACCCCACCCCTCCCGCCCACCCCCATGCTGCCTTAATAGCAGGTACCCCAGTTTCCTCTCTTTCTCTCTGTCTCTCTCTCTCTCTGTCTCTGCATCTCTCTCCCTCTTATTTTATACATTGTGGCTAGCCCTGCAGATATCATTTCACAAATGCTAAATTACAGCTACATATTAACCTGAAAGAAAACATTTATAAGCCTTTATTGACTGTGACAGTGACTGAATTATGCATTTAGAGAATGAATTGTTGAGAAAAGAACATTTTTCCTCCTATGCCTATTATACTATGGCACAAGCCCCAAAAAAATTAAATAAAATTATTGATTAAATTTCCTCTTTTGTTTCTTAAAGACTTCTCTATTGCAAACTTTAAGCCCAAGGAAAGGAAGGCTTTGCCTTCAAAAGCTGGTCTTCTTTTAAGACACCATTTCATTAACCTTTAAATAAATATATACCATTAAGTCAACTTTTACTGAGAGACTGGAAAATTTAAGCTCTGGAGCCCAACTTTCTGAAATGCTAGAATATTGTATATCCCATATGTTCATATAAATCACATTTAAGTTATTTAAGATAATACTTAACAGCAATATCTATGAGTATTTTATCATTTATTATGTGTTTACATATAATATTCCTAATCTGCACAGGAAACTTGTTGGATAGGTTTAACCTCATTTTTATGTTAAAAAAAAGAAATATGTTTAAATGCCTTTCCAAAGGTCATGTAGCATGGGTGAACCAAAATTAAATCTATAAACTGAACCTTTTTTAAGTTTTAAAAAGGATTTTTAATTTTGGTTTAGAGAAATATCCACAGAAGGAAAATTGATCTCAAACTCACACCTTCATATTGGTGTGTCCAGTTGCTGCCCCTTTTAGGGCTCAGCCAACAGAGCACACGTCAGCGTGTGAAAATGAAGCTGTACAAATTCATACATTTCCATGACTGGATTATGGTCAAGCCAAAGTCTAGTTCCCAAGTCCTGGTTTCTCCAAAGACTTTCCTTGTCCTGCAGAAGCATTCATAAATTAACTGTGTCATTTACAAATGCTCTGGGTGCCTCAGCAGACATGGCAGCATTTCCTGAACAGGTTTGCTTTCATAGCAGATGTGGTAGACTACAGGGAACAATGGGAACTTTTCTATCAGCCCCTTCTGTTTGAGGGGTGGTGCACCTCAGCCAAAGTCTGGGGGCTTTGAGTCCTTTGACCTCAAATCAAGAGCTCCCCTTTATACTGCAGAAATCAGAGGAGCATGGAGATAGGGAACACTAAGGAGAAAACACTAAACTGCAAAACTACTTATCACTTGATCGCTTGTCTTCCCGTTGTTCACTGATTTGCTTGAGCGGGCACCAGTAACATCTCCATACATCCTGTCACATGCTAGTGAAGCCCAAGGGTAACTGCTCGCTCCAGGAACATAAAAAGCCTCAAACCATTCCTTCAGGTCATGGGAATGAAGTCTATAATCATTACTGCTTTTTGGCATATCAATACAACATAGGTAACTTGCCAGGCTCTGCTCTGCGGGTGGGATACTACATAAATATCCGTGTGGCATAACCACACAAGTAGAAAACATGTTGAGATTCGAGATGAGCGGCCTTGCCTTGGAGCTGTCTGAGGATGAGTGCTAACTTTGGGCAATGGGAAAGATTAAGCATGGGAGAACATCAATAGAAGAAAAGAGAAATAAAAACCATCATGTCACCCTAAAACACATGCTACCCAGAAGAAAGTTTAGATTTCTAGCTAATTCCTAGAAAGATTATGACTGAACCAGAGATGGGTGTTAGTATTGCCAGTACTTTGTACAGTCCTTGATATCAAGGGTATCAGCACCCAATAAGGAGGATTGATACCAGGTCTCTGAAATGAGTACAGGGAAGTTACAGAGCAGAGCTGAATGTTTTGGTTATTCTCACTCAGAAAGTTTCAAAGTACATGGAGAAGATCAATAGAAAAAAGAGAAAAAACCAACACATCACCCTAAATTACACACATATTCTGTAAAGCACAGAGTGTGGGAAACATGGTCCCAAAGACTAGAAATTGAGCTCCCATTTGACCCAGCCATACCACTCCTGGGAATATACCCTGGGAAGCCTAAAATACTCAGCGGAAACACCATCTCTACTTTTATGTTCATAGCAGCATTATTCACAATAGCCAGAATCTGGAAACAACCAGAGTGTCCGAGAATCAATGGCTGGATAAAGAAACTTTGGTATATCTACACAATGGAAAACTATGCAGCTGTCAGAAAAAATGAAGTTATGAAATTTGCCTATAAATAGATGGACATGGAGAGGATCATGTTGAGTGAAATTAGCCAGAAGAGAGAGACAGATATAGAATGACTGCCTTTATTTGCATGACATAAATATATATATATGTACATATTATGATACCAATATCCAAGGTCAGGCGAAACATGGAACAGGAGGTCTTGTCAAAGGTGGAAATTATCACAAACGTGTGGGAGTCAGAAGCTAGATAAGACAGAGAATGGAACAGTGTGCTAATAATTGTCGAAAGTACTTGATACCAACCTAGAACTGAGCATTCAATACAGGCAAAATGATACACATGACAACCTCTTAATATATGTATTGTAATCCACAATGTGGAAGGGAATGAAAAGAAAGAGAGAAAGAGAAAGAGGAAGAGAAAGAAATTAAGAACCTGCCACAGAGGCAGGCTAGGGAGGGGAGGGAATCAGGGACATTGGTGGTGGGAAATGGGCACTGGTGGACGGATGGGTGCTGGAACAATGTATGACCAAAACCCAAATATGAACATCTTATGAACATCTTTGTAACTGTATATCTCATGGTGGTATAATAAAATATTAAAAAAAGAAACATGGTGAAAACTCCTGAAAATAACAGAAGAGAAACTCTTTGAGATGCTGAATCAGATGAATATAGTCTTTCCAAGAAGTCCTCTCTCCATCACTTCAGAAATTACTAATATAAATGTAAGCACAATTTTGAAAGCTGATCTACGTTTTGAATTACAGGGATAAATGGTTCCTAATGGAAATTGGATAGATTGAAGCTTTATAAACACCTTCTCTGCTTCATTCATAAAATATTTATTGCATGTGTACTTATGTGCCAGACCGATATAATATGTGAGCAGTTAAAATTCTTAATCTCTTAGAGTTTATATTCTGACATGAGAATGACAGGCTCATATACATATGTATTATCCATATATATGTGTGTATGTGTATATATATATATAATTCTCTGACATATGGGAGAATGATGGGATAATATTGATATATATATGATATATATGATATATATGATATATTATATATATGTGTGTTTTTAGGCACTGGATAGACCTTTATGTTGATCTTCAATTGCAGAATCTGTATGTCTTGCTCTGTTTTGCCTGTTAAAGCAAAAGATGGAGGGAAAGTCACTGCTGAGTGGTGTGGGGGAAGTGGAGGGAGCTTGTTGAATCTGTATTTAGTCCTAAGCAAACAATTATCAGCTATTTATAGCAGGAAACAAAAACTAATAACCTGGTACTTTCTCAGATCAGTTCAAGGAAACATATTAAATGTACCCAATACTTTTCTCCTTTTCAAGCTCTCTTAAGTTCCAATTTCTGTACTGTGACAGAAAGTATGGAGCAGCAATTACTAAAATATTCTTATACTCTCTTGTATATGTATTATATATCAAGGACTGTCTTAAGTACTTTTTCTTATTTCAGTTCATATATACACACTCAAAACTCAAAAAAGGTAGTTTTTACTATCGTCATAGTCTTGATAATGTGGAAATTGAAGCTCTGGGTGGTTCTTTAATCCAAGGTAATCTTACCCAAAGACGGGTTGGTAAGTAAATGCTGAAGTTAAGTTTTTAAAACTAGCTTCGTCTGATTCCAGTGTCCTTCCATTCTATTTATTTATTTATTCATCTAATTATATATTTAATTAAATCATCTTGAGATACACAGTTACTGAGCTGTTCATGTGGGGTTTCAATCATCAATGTTCTAACACTAACCCTCTACCAGTGTACATTTCCTACCACTAATGTCCCAGTTTCTCTCCTGCCACACCCAGCCCAGCCTGTTCTATGCTCTGTCCTCTGACTCTCTTTCTCTCTTTCTCTCCCATCCTAATTACATGCCACGTTGTCTCTAAATCCCTGTCTATAATGTTCTTAGTTTGGGGAGAGAGAATGACAATTTAAAATGTCACTTTCATATTAGGAAAAACTGTTAGAAGTCAGGCACTGGGCAGTTTGGGGGAACATATGAGAAATCATTAAATCCAGCTCTAAGAGTCATAGGAAGCAACATCCAAGCCAAATCTGAAAAATTTGAAAGTATTAATCCAGTAAAGAGTGGATGAGGAAATAGCATGTGCAAACATGTGGAGGTAGGTAGGGGGTAACTATAGGCACAAAAACCAAGATCCTTAGTATCCACCCCATTGCTATGTAACAGCAGTTGTGAAACGCTGTCAAGCCAATGCCCTGTACTCAGCTGAGACACACTAGGAGAGCACATCAGGACTCTTGCGAAATCTGATACAGATTTGGTGAGAAACTCGATGCTCTATCCTGAGTCACTGCACAGAAACTGGGAATCTTGGTTACCTTGAGGCAGTGCAGCCTGTAAAGGGGAGCGGCTGACAGCCAGGCAAGGCAGATGCAGTGGTGGTCATCCTTTCTTCCATCCTTTCTTCTCTGTCACCAGATGTTGTTAAAATTCTCAGACATTGATTCCATACCAAAGTGACTTGGGTATGAAGTCACTAAAAAGAGTGGCTTCTATTCTGGCTAGGCAAAGGATACCAAACACAGAGCAGGGAAGGCAAAGCCAATAGATTTGCATAGAACAATGATGGGAATGAGGGCAAGTCTTTATACTCTCCCATCAGTGTCTGTGCTGTGGAAGCTTCTCTCGGGTCACCACTTCAGGACAGACCTGCATAGGTTTTAAAGAAATGTGATGAGGCTGTCATTGATGAGCATAGCTGCATGCATTTATTCCTCCAACTTACAGGGAGAAATGAAAAGCTTCAGAAACCCAGAGACAGTCTTCAAGTCTTAACCCTGTCTTCATGTCTTCATGCTAGCTGTGTGGCCTTGGGTGAGTTGCTTATCCTTATCTTTAGACTAAATATAATAATACAGACTTTCAATGACTAGGGATTAAAAATGTAATGTATGTAAAGCACATAGTCTGCCCCTCTGCAGGCATTCAACAAATGGTAATTATTATCATTATTATCATTATTATATTGGCATTTAAAGGAGCGCTTTTCAGGATAGAAGAGATAACTCAAAGAACTAAAGCATACGCCTGGCGTGGGCAGGACCCCAGGTTCAATTCCCAGCACTGCTGGTCTCCCTCGCAGTGCTGGGTGTGGCCCTGTGACCCCCAGCATCATAGGGAACAGCTCTCTCAGCTCTCACTGAAGGTCTTTTCAATGACAGCTACAATTTTGACTAATGGTGGGAGTTTGGAAAGACTGGAGACTAATTGTTTTTAGTATTGATTATTTTCTGAATCAAACAATAGCTTAAAGGTAGTGTGGATTCTCACTATTTTAATGAATATGTAGTTAGATAAACTCAATAAGTATCTGAGTGATAAATTTTCACCCAGTATCAGTAAATTTACGTGAATAAGAGAAAAAATCAAAAAAGTAAAATTCCAGGAAAACTCTTGCTCTTTCAAAAAAGAAAATTCTGGCAATTATATTCTGTTAACATCTTAAAGCTCGATTACTTCTGATTGATTGCTCTGCCCCTCCAATATGAAAAAACTGGGCTTACCAATAGATAGGAAAAAGGTAAGCCTATTTTAACTTCTTGATAATAAAAACTTCCTATTTTATTTTTTTGATTTTTTTATTATACCACCATGAGATATACAGTTACAAAAGTGTTCATATTTGGGTTTCAGTCATACAGTGTTCCAGCACCCATCCCTCCACCAGTGCCCATTTCCCACCACCAATGTCCCTGATTCCCCCTCCCAGCCTGGGTCTATGGCAGGCAATTTTCACTTCTCTCTCTCTCTCTCTCTCTCTCTCTCTCTATATATATATATATATATATATATATATATATATATATATATATATATATATCTTCTTTCTCTTGCACATTGTGGATTGCAATAATACATTTAAAGGTTATAGTGTCTATCTTTTGAAAGTATTCATTGAAAGTAGGATATGCTTTAATATCCTACTTTCAATGCTCAATTTTATTCTGTGTTATTATTTACCATAATTATTGTACAATGTTCCTTTCTCTGTATTATCTAACCTCTGACTCCCACACCTTTGCAGTAGGTTCAACCTACTGATAAGTCCTCCTGATCCATGTTTTGTCTGGCCTTGGATATTAAAAAACTTCCTATTTTAATCTTCCTGGAAATCGAGTATTTGGTCCTAGATATTAGTATTCAATCATTCAATCATAGCCCAGGGCTGTGGCAGAGCATTCATAAGAGGGACAGTTGAGGGAAGACTCTAGAATAAGACTTGAGTTTTCATTCTGACTCTTGCTAATCAGCTAGTTTGTAGGAACTTAGGCACAGAAAAATAAAAAAAGATATGGAGCTCATTGGTATGACACTGGGGAATCACTAGTAAATTTGTCACTCAGAAATGAAGTGTAATGACCTTATTCTTCCAGCATCTGCCTTCATTATTTTCTATAGGTGCTGTGGCTTTGGCAGTTTAATAAAAAATTTTACAGTTGCCCATAACATCTAGCAATTATTTGACACTTTACTTAATGTCTTTTAAAAAGCTATAGAGCTTTAATTCGTAAGTGTTAAGTGCAATATTAAATGATTCCCTTTTGAGAAATACATTTTAAGGTTATAGCAAATATTATGAGAGGGGAGGACAGCATTATAAATTGAAAACCCTAGAATATTGCTGGAAGATTTTACAGCTACCAACAAAAGGAGCCCTTTGCAATCTGTCTTAAAGGAATCTTACTTAGTATGGAACCTGAAAACAAAAGCATCCTTTACACAAACCTATATATTTTCTAGGGGTCAGAGCAGTATTTTATTACTTAACTGAGTTTAAGGACTTCATTTGAGGAAACACAAATCACTTGCCTTATTTTAAAGCATTCATATTTCCCCTAATGGTGTTTACTAAGTCTGAAAGGTATTTATTTAAAGTAAGTAGAGTAACTTGTACATTGATTAAACTGTCTCTATCTCTTTAGGGATCATGAAATTGCAATTTAACATAAAGAGCTGAAGAGAGCATCAATTAAAGATATAGCAGGTCTGAGTCAGGTGCTCATCATAGGAGATGGGAGTAAAGATCAGTTAAAAAACGTAAACCCCCAAGTATGCAAAACCTAAATGCAATAATATAATGAAAGCACAAAATCAAACCAATTGAGATAAAAATGAAGCACTTACCTAGTATGATCACCTGAAAAGCGTGGCAAATTCCTGCAAATTGCAGGAATTCATATTGCAAAAGTACTCAGCAATATTTCTCTGTAGTTCTGTAGAAATCCCAGAAAATCCTGTAATAGCTTGCAAAGTGCTCCATGGGTATACAATACTTTTGAACTGATATCTTTCTGCATTTCTCAGTGGACCAAAATCATATAACTACTGGTCCTCGAGTGGAGGAAAGGTATGCCCTGAAAAAAAAAATTGGTTTTCATTCTGAGGATGGATTTAGAGATAAAAAAAAATAGTACTCAGAGGTAGCCTGAATATCAAAAAAAGCACAAATAGAAATGTCCTTTTGATTATCTTTTTTTAAGTATTTGCTTCTAAAAAGGACAGACTCCCCCAACCTCGCAACCCATATTTTAATAACCCAACAATAGAATAGAAATATTTGACAGAGGGTGTATTGGATGTTGATGATCTCCAACTGCTTCCAAATCTGCATAAATAAAACTCCCAACAAATCCCTACACAATGAAACTACTGAATGGGGCTCTATTTATCAGCCGCTGGAGGATAAAGGGCCAAGCCAATCCTATTGATAGTTAAGTCTGTAGTTTCCAATGCATCAGAGGTCACCAAACCACCACTACAGGATGGGTTGTCCTGAACAACTATGTATTCAACAAAAATTGGGTCTCAAATCAATTCACTACTGAAGCTTAGTTTCAAGATATCTCAATTTGCACAGTTTTGGTTGATCAAATTCAGAGATGGAATTCGATTCATATTTCAGTAATGAAGATCAGGTCTGGAACTAATATATTGAAAGGTGTATTTTTTCCATTTCTTTTCCACATAAAAAATTCATGCATGCCATGTTCTACAGTGTACTCTGACAGTGGAACAGCTGCCAAAAACCTGGTACCTGAGGCCACTTTTACATCAATAAATTATCGAAGGTTACATCTGTAGCAAGAGAGCTTTATTTGGCCAAGCAAATAATACCAAGGTAAGTAAGATAGTTATCCCAGTTATTGTTTCCTTGGGGGGTGGACTATTGTTGCAATCCAAACAGCAAAGGTTAGGGAGCTTCTAACCAAGATGCAAGGTGGAAAAACACTTAGTGCTCTAATAGAGGCAGTGGAAATTGAGGAAAGTCATAATTTGGAGTAAAACATAAGGATCTGTGTTAAAGCGACCAGCTTATTCCACTTCTCTCAAACAAAGCCCAGCCATCATAAAATAGGGATGTTTGTCTATCTCTCTTCAGGAGGAGTCACGTCAATAAGGAAGCAAGGTATCATTGATGGTCAGCTAAGTATATTTTATTAATTTGTTTTATGCATGACATGCCTTTTAGTATATCCTCAAGACTCTTTAGGACAGGAAATATAGTTTGGTTTCATAGAATACCAAAAAAAAAATAATAAGGATGCAAGGTTTTCAAATAATCTGGAATGTGGGGCCATAGCAATGGTATAACTGACAGGGCATTTGCCTTTCATGCGGCTAGCCTGGGTTTGACCCCTGACACTCCATCTGGTCCCCCAAATGATGCCTGAGTGCAGAGCCAAGATGTAGTCCTGACCACCACTGGGTGTGGCCCAAAGCCCAATAATAATAACAATGATGATGATGATGATGATGATGATGATGATGATGATGATGTGTCACTTGTCACTTATGTTCCCATTGTTCATTGATTTGCTGAAGCGGGTGCCAGTAACCTCTCCATTCATTGGGAATGAGGTACATTATTGTTACTGTTTTTGACATATCAAATACACCAGGGGTAGCTTGCCAGGCTCTACCGTGACTCTGGTTTCATCCCAGGAGGCCCCAGTCTTTTCTATGTCAGACCATCAACCATCCAGGGTCCACGGGCAGAACCCTGGGATGTAGACAAGACTGTCTCCTGTCTGCCACCTGATAATACAGCTGGGCACCACAGCCACACCTGCAATGTCTTGAGGGGCAGGAATAATAATGATAATAATGATAATAATAATAGTAATAATTTTTAAAACTTAAATACTTTGCAAGGTGATAGGTTCAAAAAATAAGTTTAGGTTTTATATCCTAAGAATTCATCATATAGTACAGAAACACCAAAATACACCAATCTCTAGAAGGCTTTTATTTCTCTTTAAGAAAAGATGATGGTGATAGAAATTAAATTTTCTGAAGTCCTGAAGAAATTTACTTTAAAATAGAATTTTGATTCCTTGGCCATTTTGTCTTCTTACTCATAAGGCCTCTTAGCATTTTGTATCTCTTCTTTCTCTTGCCCAGAGGAGAGAGCTTAAAATATGAATCACCTCCCTGGTAAAACCACTAATCATATAGTCCTAGTTGGTGTTAAACACTTTGTATTTTGAAAACACTTCTAAATGCTTATCACTAAATTCTTCTTATTCTGTTTTAAAACATAATGTATGTAAGAATAACCAGCCAATTCAAAGGCCACATAAAGCATCTGGTGCATTTGGAGCTGGGTTTTGAGGCTCGTGGTTAGCTTCATTTTCATCCTGCTGAGTCATGCTCAGGTTCAATGTGGAAGCATGCCAGACTGCAGAACAAACTCTAAAACCAAAGTCCTGATTGCTCCAACTTGAGGCAGAACCTTATGAACTCTCCCAAAACACGGACCCAGGACTCTTCTTGCAAAATGAATTTACTCTTTTGGATCTTTGGGAATTTTTCAAAATCAGAAATAACTCAATGCATTGGTTTTGCAGTTTGCCAGACATCACTCTAGACTCTTTACAGACATTAAATCTAATCCTTACAAATCAGGCATGTTTGAACTCAGTTTATAGATACAGAAATTGAGGTTTAGAGAGGATAAATGACTTACCCACGACTACAGGTTTAAAGACTATGAATCAAGGTCGGCGTGGCATTACAGATTGCTCTGTGCAATATACCAAACAGCCTTGAATCAAGCAGCTTGTTGCTATCTAAGCACAGTATCTGGGATCCTTACCCTATTTCCTCACCCTTGGATCCCATTCGTTGGACACAGTGCCCTGACCTCATCCAGTTCAGGAGTCAACAGCAAAAGAGTGTGAACTGGTTGCCAAGAGAGAATCTTCTTAGTATCCAAGAGCCAAGTTATGCCAAGTGGAGCTACATGTTCTCATAGAAAAGTACTGTATTAGCAACTGAGAACATCAGATTTTCCATTCCCATGGACAGTTCCAGGAAGATGTGACGGCAGGAATAGAGAGTACATATATTCTAGAGAGTGATAACTGGTCTCCACAGGGTGAACTCACCTGAATTTGAATCACAGAGATCCCTCCACTGACTCTTTTCCCCACCCAGCAGAGGTGGTGGTATACAGTTGAGGGGTCTCTAATGGTCCAGAGACTACTGAAGCCTTACAGAATCAGAGTGAAGGAACAAAGCTCCACACTTTTAGGAACTGGGCATTTTGTTTATCTAGAAGATAACTTGATGGAAAGCTCAAAGTCTCCTGGCATCCTCTCAGCACATGAATGATAGATTCTGTGCTCCTAAAAAGAATAGTCCAAATTCTGAGTCACTTGAGTTTTCTGAGCACAGCTCCATGGTTTCTATCACACCTCCAACTTAGTTACCACCTAGGTCACATGCCTGCAGGTCAGGAGTTTGAACACATAGCCCAAGGCACTGTGACCTCAAGCTAACAATGGCAATGTCCACAGTTGCACAGCTTACTATCCCTGCCAAGTGGTCCAGCATGTGACTTAAGGGAAAATGACTGTTCCCTGGCAAGGTTTGTTAGCAAACACACACACACACACACACACACACACACACACACACACACACACACACACACCACATATACACACACACATACCCCAAAAAATGTTTCAATGGTTCCATTTAACAACCTGGAATGTCTTTTGGAGAAGGCCAAATTAATGTGATTTTTACCTTAAGAAGCTTAGAAACATAGCCACTGCTAACTCAATAATTACATTGTACTGCCAGCAACAATTCAATATTTTTTTCTCGCCTGAGGGTTACAACACATTTGCACCATAGGGAAGCTTTTTCTCTTTACATCTCAAAACTGTACCACAAACTCTTCCTTTATTCATAGCAGCGAGATCTCCAGCTGAGATAGGCACTTTTGTATTGCTCTAGATGACAGTTTTCTGTGTTCTTTCCAAGCACAGGGGGTTTAATAAACATATCTGGCAGGCCTTCCATAGCTGGAGGGCCCAGGATGACACTGTGTGCAAACAATATGCTCACACTGGAGGGAAACAAGTTTATTCAATTATTCAATTAATAGATTACAGTCAAGGTTCTTGTTATCCTACAATGAAAATGGGGGCAAGAACTCCAAGAATTAGGGTAGGTCCCAAGATTAGTAACAGCAGGCAATATGGCATATACAGATTATGAAGTCCTGACAAAATGCATGAAAATACACACACACACACACACACACACACACACACATACACACAGAATCATGACTTCTTCACCCTTAGAAGAAGAATCAGCCTTCTACAATCAAAAATTATAGTGACCTTAAACACTTATTAATTAGTTTTAGTACATTTTTGTTGTGAGTTTCTAGACTGCTTGGTAGAAGCAAGTTGCTGCTTGGTAGAAGCAGCAACTCTATGAGTATTTAGCAAAGAGATATTCATAGATTTCCTCCCTGTGCAAACTAAAACTATTGTCAGTGTTGCATTAGTTGCTGCCTTTCTGCTCCAGGGAAAGACCTTTCTTTATGTAGAAGATCTTAGAACGTTCTCCGTGCCAGAACTTTTCACTCAGGACTCATTCTTTGTAACAGAATGAAGTTGATTTTGTTGACTTGTTAGATGTCTTTAACAAGTAATGAACCACTATATTTAAACTTACCATTTAGGAGCAGGGAGGGAACTTTTCTTTCTGTGGGTCTTGGTATACTGTATTGATACAGGAGAGTAGAAGGAATGAAGCTAGAAAAATTATCCTGAGGGAGAGAGGGAAAAGTGAAATGGTAGGATGTACTTAATGAAAGAATTCTTATCTTTTTGCTATGGAGAATATGGAGATATTGAAGGGTTTTGAGTTGAAAATTTCATTTCAATCTCATTTCATCTGTAGTTTTAAATTCGCATGTTTTATTTAGAATGTATAAAATTAAAGGTTTAGGACATGGTTCAAATATACAAAGGTACTCTTTGAAATGATCACATAGTAATCCATGGAGAAGTTATTTACAGTAAAGACCAATATAGGTAAAATTCTTTGTGTTCCAGTCTTGGCTATTTCTTTCCAATTCTTATATGTGTAAATATAAACCATCAAATCCAATATAACTATGTAAGCTCAAAGTTAAGAGTATTTTTGACTATCCTGTTATATTGAGAAGATCATCTCCATTTTTCTGAATGGAAAATGAAAATAGCGAAAGTCTTGAAAAAGTGACTAAGGAATAAGATAGGAAATATGTTTCAGAGAGTGAAATCTTTTTGTTCTTTCCTAAGAGACTGGAAAAGTCTCAGGCAGCTATAGTATTTCCTCTGTGAAATTTAGCTAGGTGGGAAGGGAGTCAAACGATTTTTCCAGCAAGCAAGTGGGCATCGCTTTGGGAGTTCAGCAGATGGCTCACTTTAGCTACTAAGGAAGCTAGCCAAAGCAATAGCCTGAAGTTGAAAATTAAACTCCTCTCCTATTCTCAAGAGCAGAATTATTCCTAAGTTCTTGTTGCCTCTCAACAAATTAATCAAGACGGTTTTTATATATTTGTCAGCTGTGACCTTTCTCTGGCTCTCCCAGCTGGAGCCATTACTGTTTTCTATAGCAGGCGAGGCCAGTTCTCCATTCCACCCTGATCTGGTCTTTAGGCCAAACCAGAGCAGGGCAAGCCTTGGCCTGTTCAAAATTGGCTCTACTTTATGAGTTAAGGGTTCAACGGCCAGGGCTGGAAACAAATGCCACAGATGCCCATTCTAAGATTATCAGGCAGTTCTTTAAACTAAGTACAAGTATGCAAAGTCAAGAATCATGTTTGTATATGTATAAGGAAATTAACCCTGTAAAGATAGTTCAAATTAGTTATCCAAAGTTAACTGTTATCCAAATACAGAGAAAATGAGTTACATAGAATTAGAACTACTAGGCATATCAAGTGAAAGAAGGAGTACAAGTGAGAGAGAAGTCTGATTTCCTAGTACCCTGACTTCAAGCTAAGATTGCCAGGTATTTAGCTGCGTTCAAAGTGGTAAATGCAGAAGAAAGAGAACAGAACCCATGTGACCAGCTGGTAGGACCTGAAATTACTCTTACTACTATGAATTTTCTGTCTGGCTTGCCTTCCAAGAGACTGAGCACACATCTGGTCTCTCTGTTCTAGCCATTTTTGTTCTTCATCACCTTAGCCAGACCTTCTGTTTCTTTCCTCTTGGAAATGGGACTTGCCATAAATCCCAGAGACTTTTGTTGCAGTCAAGATGTTTCTCTCCTAATATTTCAGAATTTGAACCCAAGTACCCTATTTCTTGGGTTTTCTTAAATAGATGTCTGTTTTAAGTGAGCTGATATACTGACAATGTGATGTCAACTGATTTTGAGTGATAACTGTTCTTGTATCTATAATTGCTGATTTCTACTTATTAGATTAGACCTGCTAAGGTACTAATTTTGATAAAATTGTGACTCCGTTTATATTATATATACTGGGTAAGCTAAGATCCCTGTGTGAGATCCCACAGGGTCTCCTCTTTCCTACCTTCCACTACTGCCATTTTTTTCTCCCCTTTTCTGTAAACAATAACTAAAAATCTCAGGCTGTCTTGTGCTTGAAACTTTCCCAGTTAGGACAGTATTTCCGTTATGTTTCAGTATTAAGAAAAAATAGTCTACTTGATTCCCATTCACAAGAGTCTGAGAGTCATTACACAAAATAAACATAGTACAAATTATAAAATATAGTTGGGGCCAAAGAGATAGTACATGAGTAAGTTACATGCCTTGCATGTGGCCAACCCCAAGTCAATTCCCTGGCATCAAATATGGTCTCCAAGCACCTTCAGGAATTACTCCCAAGCCCAGAGCCAGGTGTAGTCCCATGAGCACAAGCATCAATGTGCATGATCCCAACCCACCCCAAAATAAATTAAAAAGTAATAACAGTATTAAAAAAATAATAATATTTAGGGTAGGAATGTGGCTCAGGAGTGGAGCGTAATTCCTTGCATGTGTAAAGACCTGGGTTCAATTTCTGATATAAAAAAGAAAAATCTTGGCGCTGGAGTATAGTAGATGGGTCCTTACACACAACCAACCTGGGTTTGATCCCCAGCATTCAGTGTTCCCCTGAGCACTGCCAGGATTAATTCCTGAGTGCAAGGCCAAGAGTTATTCCTGAGCATCACCAGGTGTGAAATACCCCCAAAAAGAAAAGCACACTAGTAAAATATACTAGAAATGTGTTTTGCAAATAAATTAAAAAATGTGTAACTATTAATGTTATAAAAGATGAAAGGTCCCAGGTACATAAAAAAAGCACACCAAATACATAATCTAATTTAATTTTATCTTACAAGACTGTCGGGAACCGCTGGGGTCCCCAACAATATCAGAAAGTGAGTTCCATTCTACCTCCGAGTCGGGGGGAATGGTTGAAAACTCAGGGCGCCGGTGCAGTTTTAAAGGGCTTTACTATCACAGGTTCCGATATACAATGCAAAGAGCAGGGAAAACTCCGGACTCTGGGTTCCCAGCTAGGTCCCAGCCACGTGTAGGCCAAGATAACTGCCGCCACGTGTTGAAGCCCAACAGAGAAAGAGGACAGAGAAGCAAAACACCAAGGGAAGCTGAAATGGCAAAGGAGCCCTTCTCTCTACTTGCAGCTTATTTTATAGATAGAAATCCATCAGAACTTCACAGCCCCACCCATTGTGGGCTGGGCTATCTAGAGATGAAAACAGGTAAATAGCTCTATTGAAATGCAGCATTTCAGGTGGTCTTCTGACTGTTTACAAGAACTCAGAGCTGATTCAAAGCCTCCCTAGCAGATTTAGGAGGTAAGCTAAGCCAACCCAACACAACACTAGAAAGTTGCTACTATTATCTCTGTTTACAGACAAAAGCATTAACACTCTGGACAAGAAGTAACTTTTCCACATCTTTCAAGTCATGAATAGTAGATCGGGGTTTAAAGCCAAGTATGTTCCTGAAATATGAAATTCTTCATCTTTGCAAAACTGCCTCTTTGTAACCACTACTGTTACACAGAATTTAAACCAACAACTTGCAGTGTTCTTTTTTTTCTAGTTGAAACAGAGGCTTTCTGATTTATGAGTTACTTCTTAAAATCTATAGATTTTAAGAGCTTAGAAAAAAGTCTAAACCAGACAACGTTTTGATTAAGCGATGTATGAGCTGAAAGAGGCAGCACAACAGGTAGGATACTTACCTCACACTTGTATCACTTGTCACTTGTCTTCCAGTTGTTCATCAATTTGCTCGAGCAGGCACCAGTAACATCTCAATACGTCCTGTCACATGCTAGTGTAGCCCAAGGGCATCTGCTTGTTCCAGGAACAGGAAGAACCTCAAACCATTTTTTCAGGTCATGGGAATGAGGTCTATAATTGTTACTGGTTTTTGGCATATCAAATACAACATGGGTAGCTTCCCAGGCTCTGCCGTGCACGTGGGATACTCTAGGTAGTAGGCTTTCAGTTCGTGCATTTACTGATGAACCACGATGGGGAGATACCAGTTTTTTCTCTTGGGTGGAGCTCTGACCAGCTGTGGAGTCCAGATGCTGAAGATAGAAAATAAAACCAGGTTTATTTTCCAGCTCTGTATGGCCCCTCATGCCCTCCCAGATGTGATTCCTGGCTAGGAGTAAGTCCTGAACATTGCTGGGTATGGCCCCAAACCAAAAATGACAAAGGGGATTTAAAAAAAAAACTGGATTAAAAAGTACAGGAGACAAAGTGCTCTCCTTGCCACATGCACTTGAAGAGAGCACTTGGAGTTCTCCACCTTTGAAGTTCTCACACTACATATGTGCCCTGAACATTTCCAAGGATCCTGATTACAGAGCCAGTAACAGCCTCTGGGGAACAATTGAGTGCTGCTCAGTCCTCTTTTCCCAAAGAGGTGTGTATTAAAATTATATCACTTGTATCACTTGTCTTCCTGTTGTTCATCAATTTGCTCTAGTGGGCACCAGTAACATCTCCATACGTCCTCTCGCATGCCAGTGTAGCCCAAGGGCATCTGCTCACTCCAGGAACAAGAAGAGCCTCAAACCATTCGTTCAGGTCATGGGAATGAGGTCTATAATTGTTACTGGTTTTTTGGCATATCAAATACGACATGGGTAGCTTGCCGGGCTGTACCGTGCAGGTGGTAAACTCTCAGTAGTAGGTTTTCATCTCGTGCATTTACTGATAAACCACTGGCAACAGGGAGAAATTGGCTTTTCTCTTTGATAAGAAAATTCTTTATCATGAAGGTAGTTCTTCTTTCAAAAATACTTTTTTTTTTGCTTTTTTGGGTCACACCCAGCAATGCTCAGGGGCTACTCCTGGCTCTGCACTCAGGAATTACTCCTGGTGGTGCTTGGGAGACCATATGGGATGCCAGGTATCGAACCCAGGCCTGCACAAGCCGGCCGCATGCAAGGCAAACGCCCTACCCGCTGGGCTATCGCTCCGGCCCCTCAAAAATACTTTTTAAAAAATGAATGGAATTAAAACAAAATCCCAAGGAATTTCCCCATAACTTGGCTATCTAATTTTAAAATTCATGTGGCAGTATTAAAAGTCAAGAATAGCAAGATGGAAGTGGGTATTCGTGTGATGTATGGTGCTATTATTATATATTTTATATACTAAATTTTATATACTAAATTTTATATATATACTAAATTAATTATATATACTATATATATATTAAATTTTATATACTAAAATTATATAGTAGTAGCAAATTGTAGAAAACAGTTTTGGAAAAACAGATTAATACATTGAGTATCTTCTAGAGTTTCTTTCAGGAGATAGGACTTTAGTCATTATTGAAAACCAACAGAATTAAGGTGAGAAGAAGGGTATTTGGGGTAAACAAAATCAGCAGGGCTGAGAACAATGGATGGAACTGATGCTCATGACTGTTACATCAGACTGGGTAAATTGGGTGGGATGGACAGGCACAGGAACTTCACACAAAGAATTCAACAAATAGGCAAGAGTGAATCACATGGCGACTGCAACTCAAAGCATTTTCAGACATTGATTTTTATTTCTCTTAACTCACCGCCAAGAAGGTATGTTAAAAGTAATTTCTGCCCCATCTCAGGTGAGTTTATACATAGAGTTGAGTGATTACATGATGAATGTGTAAAAGGAATCATATTGCAAATTGAATATTTAACACACCATGTCACTAAAAAAATTAGTCCGGCAACTTTCAACTGAAAAAGAGTAGAATCTGCTCATTTGTCTTTAATTCAAAATGAGTTTCTTCTTAATGTACGCAGAACTTGTTATCAAATAAGGACCAGGAAACAAATTCAGTGTGGCCATACAGGAGAGAGAAGATACAGTGCATGAGTCCGAGTGTTAAATGGTTAAGTCTGACCTGCTTACTGTGGTGGTGGCAATTCCCTTGTAATGTCTGGGTTCAGCCAACTCAAACAACATCACTGTCTTTCTGTTCATCATCGATTGGCTCGAGTAGGCACCAGTAACATCTCCATACATCCTGTCTCATGCTAGTAGAGCCCAAGGGCATCTGCTTGCTCCAGGAACATAAAACCTGGGGTTTTATGTTCCATCAGGTCATGGAAATGAGGTCTAAAATTGTTACTGGTATTTGGCATATCAAATACGACACGGTAGCTTGCCAGGCTTTGTCATGCGGGTAGCATACTCTTGTAGTCATCTCTAAATCCAGCATTTATTGATGAACCGTGGCGCGCGAGCCGGGCTGTGATAGGCTGTCTGCTGGGTGGAGTTGTGAGGAGAGAAGTCCGGATGTGGAAAATGGAGGCCCTCATGGAGTGGGGGGTGGGGGGTCGTCTGGCTTGTTGCAAGGCTCTGCTGGGTAGTAGGCCAGGGCTAGAACCCGCCATCCCTCCTGGGAGCCTTGTAGCAGCTCTGCCCAATATCTGTGAGTCTGTGTGGGGAAAGTACAGCTGAAGATAAACTGAGGAACGGGGATAAACTGGGATATGACAGGGCCGGAGCAACAGCACAGCGGGAGTGCATTTGGTTTGCACGCAGCCAACCCTGATTCGATCCCAGGCATCCCATGTGGTTCCCGAGCACCGCCAGGTTTAATTCCAGAGTGAAGAGTGAAGATCCAGGAGTAACCCCCAAGCATCTCCGGGTGTGACCCAAAAAGGACAACAACCAGGATGTGACTTGTGTCAACCTGAATCTTCTCACTCTTCACCCCACAGCAAGGCTCCTGGCTTCCCTGGGATCCTCAATGACGACAAATGCCCAGGTCACATTGGCTCTGGCGTTAGAGGACTCGTGCTCTGCGTGTCCACACACGCTGGTGGTCTCTCAGTGGCAGCCGGCTGCTCACTGAGCACTGTGGGGAAGACCAACAGTCAGGGCCTTCCCTGAGCCGTCTCCTGCTAACAGAGGGCCCGGAAGCCGCAGTCAGTTCCTACAGATATAAAGAATGAAGGGCAGCAGGCGGCAGGATGGCCCGGCACGGGAACACAGCAGCAAGGAGGATGAAGCAGTGTGCCAGAGTGAGGCTGGCCATGAATCCTGGCATAGCTGTCACTAGGGGCAGTGCGGCTCCCACACCCCTAAAGTCAGGCCCCTACCGGCCTACCGTGTTCAGGGAAGGGAGCACTGTGCATGGAAAACAGATGAGCAGGTCCAGGTGAGGTTTCTCTTACCTTGGCCCTGGACCTGCTGGACACTCTGAGCGTGACTCACCCCCTACTCACAGAACTGAACACGCTTGCTTGTACAAAGCAAACGGGCAGTAGGCAGGCCTGACCCCTGACTCCATCTGACAAATTCCCAGTGATTCCCGCTTCTGGGAGCTGCCTACCTGGGCTCGAACTTCGTTTTGCTCTGTTACTCTGGTCGATCCTTCCCCCCTCCATTTTATCGAGCCTGGTGGCCCAGCCCAGGAGCTGCCCTGGGGAAACCAGCGATAGCATGCAGTCTCAAACAAGGCTGGGGAGGGTGGAACTTCGGCTCTACCCAGGCTCAGCTGAACATGGGGCTCCCAGGAGGACAGACGGGTTTTGGGAGTGGGCCCATCACCTCTGGGGGGTCCCGGAAGCAGCCGGATGAGACTCGCCCACCACACTAGCCGCCACCTTCTCTGTCCAGATGCTGACCATGAGGCCCCTAAGTTGCACGGCTGCGTGGTCCATCAAACTAGTGGAAACAGCTATGTCCTTTAATGTACTGTATTCTATGATGTGTGGAAAGTTAGGTGGAAGGGAGAGATAGAGAGGAGAGAAAAAGAAGAGCAGAACCCACCAAGTGGTTGAGGTGTGGGAGGGGGAGGGAGGTGGGGACATTGGTGATGGGAGATGGGTTGGGGTGGAGGGATGGGTGTTGGAACACTGTAGAACCAGAACAACACGACTTGTTTAAAAAGGAAGTTTGAGGGTTCTGTCTCTTTGCAAAGTAACAATCCCACTATGGGTGAAATGTGATATTTTCATTTATAGCACTCAGTGGCAGAAACAAGGAAAAACTTGGACTCATTTCTAAAGATATCCCTAGCTAAACTACTCAATCTTGGACCCGATCTTTGGACAATTTAGGCTGCCATAACAAAACACTAGGCTGACTAGCATAAACCGCAGAAATGAATTTTCTCACTGTTCTGTAACCTTAAAGTCCAAGATCGAGGTGTTGATAGGCTTGGCTTCTCCTGAAGTCTGTCTTCTTGACTGTCAGTTGGCTTACATGTCCTCACTTAGCCTTATTCATCATGTGTGCACTTCTGATGACTCTCCCTAGTATTTTTTTTTTTTGCTTTTTGGGTCACACCCGTGATGCTCAGGGGTTACTCCTGGCTCTGCACTCAGAAACTACTCCTGGCGGTGCTCGAGGGACCATATGGGATGCCTGGGATCGAACCGAGTCGGTCACGTGCAAGGCAAACGCCCTACCCGCTGGACTATCGCTCCGGCCCTCCCTAGTATTTTTTTAAGTGAAGCAAAATAGCTTTATTCTAAACTCACTTAGAAAGATGCAATGGAAGAGAAATATAGGACATACCTGTTCAAAAAAGAGCACAGGCTTCTCGAAAGTGGGAAAAAACAAGCAGAGACAAGTAAGACATGTCTTCAAGGGAGAACACAGGTTTGAAGAGCTAGTCTCTCTTATATGGGTCATATTAAATTAATACCTCACCCACATGACCTCAGCCAAAATTACAAACTTAAAGGTATTATCTCCAAATGCAACCTGTTGGGGGTTAAGGTTTCCACAGATAAATTTGGAGAGGGGTGTACAATTCAGTACATAAGTCTAATACCATTTAAATGACTGTGAAATTATGGCTCTTGTAAATATATGTGTATATAATTATTTCTTAATTTTTCACATTGTTGTAAATTTTTGGTAGCTTCTGTCAAGTGGGTTTTCTAAGTCCTCTTACAGTAACTGGAATGTGGAAAGATGGGAAAAAAGTATGCATGAGGCTAATAGCCATTTGGCTACATGAGTATGATCCTCCTTCTGCCATTAACTTCCTCTGTGACCTTGGAGAAATCACTTTACTTATCTCTATGACAATATCCTTATCTCTTAAAGGAGAGGTTTTAAAAACTAATAATCTCTAGGACTGTTTCTAACTACAACACCTCTGATTTTGCAACTTTACAGTTGAGTCAATCAAAAGCCATTCAGTGATGAAGAAGGCTATAAGTACTGGCTACATGTTGAAGTTGCTTAGATCTGAGAATAAATATTTACATTTTTCCCAAAAGCAATGTCTCTTCAATATAAGATGAAGGTGAGATCTGGAAGGTATATGGTCCATCTGGTTACCAGAGTCACCTTGGATCACTGAAACTGTGAACTGTTATCTGGATAGTCAGACTTAAAATCATGAACATATGGGCCAAATCTACATTTCATTAGGTAATAGTATGCACAGCCTACATTACAAAAGAGCACATATATCTATGATATCAGGCTCTCTCTATATAGTAGGTGATTATAAATATATACAGATATAGATATAAATATATGCACACACATGAAATTACATAAGTGAATTTTCTTGGTTTTTTTTCTTTTTTGGAAGACATTTGCCTTATAATTAACATATACCAATTCTATTTAATCAGACTATATTACAAGATTTCCATTCTGCATGTGGTATCCACAGGTGTCTCAGGTAATTGGTGATGGATGGGTGTTAACAGAAATGTCACAGTTATAATATAATGAGAGAAATGACATAAACACTCCAGGAATGGAAAGAGAAATAGGTAGTCAATCTGTAGTTAAGACAAAAAAATAACATAATTTGTGGTATTCCTATGAGATAAAGAGAAAAGTTGTGAATTAGTAGAAAAAGATACATTCTAAAACTAAAATCTCTCTTATTTAGCTTAAAATATAATGAACTTTGACATTTTTATTGAAAACATACTCATTTGTTGCATAGTATTTAAAAATTGACCTTTCTTAGAAAAATATAATCATTTATTGCATAGTATTTTTAAAAATTGAGCTTTTTAATGTCATATTTGTTCTGAGTTTTCCTATGATAGGGCAACCCAGTGTTATGTGATTTTAAATGATACCATTTGACTTTTTAATAGTAATAATTCAAAATTTTAAATACATGTTTTCTTGAGACTGAAGAAAAAGTACTTGCCTTGCATGTACAGCTGGAAAGACTTGGGGGTGTAAAGGCTTCATGGGTCTGGAATACAGAAAGAAGGTAAACGAGCCTGTGGCATCTTGAGAAGACAGGAAAGGTAGGTGATATTATATCGAAAAGGCAGACTATGACAAGTCGCATAGCAAACAGCTAATCGAATACAACTTTAAAGACAGAATGCACATAACTACATGCATGCCACTTCCTACTTGCTGGTTTTGAAGAAGAAACTTAATATGATGTAATCTTGTATATAAAGAGATTCACATAACAGGGAGCCAAGGGTGGTCTTGGACCAATAGCCAGAGAAAACTGAAATCCTCAATGCAGCAACCTGCAAGGGATAACCATACAAGCTTGGAAATAGATTCTTCCTCAATCAAGCCTCAGATGAGATCACAGCCCCTTCAGACACTTTGATCATAGTTCATAATACTCTAAAGAAAAGATCTGAAACTTAGCATATCTGCCTGGACCTCTGATTATATAACCATGAAGTAATAAAAAAGTTGATGTTTTGCTCTGTTGTTTTTGGTTTAATAAGGGAAGGTAGGCCATATCTGGTAGTTCTCAGAGCATACTCCTGGCTCTGAGCTCAAAGATGATGGTTCCTATATAGATCATATGTGGTGCCTGAGATTGAATGAAGGTTAACTACATGAAGGGAAGGGGCTTAACACCTGTATGATTTTTATCGAACTGCCATGAGATATACAGTTACATGTTGCTTATGATTGGGTTTCAGTTATACAATGTTCCAATACCCTTCTCTTCACCAGTGTACACTGTTTCTTCGGCCCAATAAAAAGGTTGTTTATAGCACTGTTTGTATTAATAATAAAACTAGTCACTGGTAACTAAGGCAATAATTTACAAATATTAATTTAGTATTACTATCATTTTATAGATTAGAAAACTAAGGGATGCATAGGGAATTCTCTTGTCCAAGTTTATGTGTATATTAAGTGAAATAGCTGTGATTTCAGTCTAAAATATATACTTTAATCATTAATTTATAGTGTCTCACAGACTGTTCCATAGTTTGACATTTATAAGATTAAGACTGGAGATGTTATTAGAACCATAACAAATCTATAAACAAAAAAATAAAAAGCATATGATATTCAATGGGAAATTCCATGGAATTATTTGGTATTGTCTTATTTTTTTCTTTGATTATTCAAAACTTTCTTGAATTCATAACTATTGTTAAATATAAACTTACCTACTGAGAGGATTAGATTATAATTCATAGCGATCACTAACAAAGAGTGAATAAGAAAAAAAATTAGTTTATCAAATGTATTCACAACAACTTATATTTCTGTCCCTCTATTCTTTGTCATTTTACTGTAATATGTACTACCCCCAAAGAGAAGAACATTCATCTCCTATGTGAGATTCTTAGACTTAGTAGAATTGATACTATGAGAAAACTGTTTTAATAATCCATACAGTCCTAAACATAAAAGGGGCTTTAAAAATCATAAGACCAAATAGTTACACTCAAATGTTTCTGCAGGGAAGTAAAGTATTCAATACCCTCTATCTCTTAATTCAGGGAGAGAAGAATGTACAGTATTCGAGAGGTACCAATCCAGAGCAATAGTGGCAATAGATGAAGGGATCAGGTTCAAAGCAATACATTGAGTTTTTCTCTTGTCTAAACATCTGAGGTTGTTGAACAAAGGTGGTGGAGACCAAACATGTCTGCTCAAACACAGCATGACTTACTTCCTTTCCTATCTTGTCTTCTATCACTCTTCCCCTTGCTTATTTCATTTTGAGCCCTCTGACCTGCCTGACTTCAGAACATAGCAAGCTCTTTCTCCTATCTGAGTCTTTTCCCTGTCTATTCCTTTCTCCTAGAATAGTCTTTTATCAGACTTCTCTTCACTTTTAGTTGTCTGCTTAAATATCACCCTACAGACACATTCTCGATCTATTCTGTCCAAAAAGAGAGTTCTTCTACATTCCTTTATTCCTTTTATCTCCTTTTTTCCTTGAAAGCACTCATCACTACTAAAAATGCCCAACGCCAGTGGAAACAAAGAACGTGAGAACTGGCTTCAGAAGGATGCATGCCACTTGTGGGGCCTGGGGGAAGGGACAGGGAGCAAGCAACAACCATGGTGGACAGAAGTGTTCAACTTGGAAGAGGAGGGAGAGCTTAAAGGTTGTAAAGTGTTATGCATGAAACTCTATCTGTAGCAGCACTCTAAACCACAGTGACAAAAGTTATTTTGAAATTTCTGTTACAGAGGCAACCTGGTGGATGGGAGGGAAATCTGAGGCATTGGTGGAGGTAAGTGGACACTGGTGAAGAGATCGGTTAAGCATTGTATTCCTGAAACCCAATCATGAATAACTTTGTAAATCACTAAATTTTTAAAAGAGGCTGAATTAGAGACTAAAATGGTAATACCTATCTGAATAACACTTAATCTGCAGGTGAAGTGATCCCAGATATCACATCCGCAGTGTTTTCCTGGGAGTATAATGAAGAAGTAGACAAGGGTTGGAGTCATAGGCAGAAGCCATAGGGTTGGAGTCATAGGCAGAGCCATCTTGGCAACTTCCAACACCTTGCTGAAAACAATAACTGCGGATAGTCACCTTACTTGAACCCCAACTGTATTCTAATAGACCCTGATGGCAAGTCTCTGTTTAGAGTATCACCCAACTCTGGGAAATCCAAAGCTGAGTTAGAGACTAAGAGGGACCACCCCTGAAAAACACCCCGCAACTAGCCTCACCAGCCCTCTCTCAAGCAAAGCAAGCCAGGACCCCATAGATAGCAAACAACTCACAGATGGTCAAAGTGTAACCAGTTCTCAAGTAGCCCTGTTGCCTGGCTGGTCCATGGCCTATCAGGTATCATTCTCCCTCAGTCCCGTTGTATAGCACTCTGTATACTACAAAGCCTTCTGGATAACACCCTGCAGCATGACCTGCAGAGCCTGTTGTACCTGTAGCCACAGCCCTCAGCAAGGTCTGTCATATCAATACCCAAGCAGTGTTCTGAGTCTTCCAGGTCTCCCATTTTAAGGTTTGGTCAGGATTTCTGTACATGCAGCACAGATCCAGAACTAGAAGAAAGCAAGCAGGGCAAGGGCCCAGGAAACATCCTCCTTTCCTACACCCACCCCATAAACATTTCAGGGCTTCCTTGCCTATGATGAGAGGGTAGAATAACTAACCCTTTTAGGAACTGTGGAACTAACTGGAAATTGTCGGTTTCTTCCACCAAAGATCAGTCACTTCCCCATCAGTAATCAGCAGACTTAGGGGCTTTCTGGATACAAAATTAGCAACCACCCTAATTGGCCCGCTCTTACAGGAACCTCAGTGGAAAAGCTCACCTAGTAAGACCCACAAGTATCTTAACTAGGCTATATAGAATTGAGGATCAGTTGCAGCTTGACAACTCTTGAAAAGCCAGGTGGAAAACTTCACCTTGAACACACAAAAATTACAAATTCCTTCTACAGCTCGAGAAGTTACACTACCTGGGATATTTGTGTCATTGACACATTACAATGACAGTCTCTGTACTATTTACCCATTTTCCTTCCACAGCTCTAGAGACTAGGTTCTTGGCCTTACGCTAGACTCTAGCCAGACCTAGGGAAAAGGATTCTATAAGTTATCTATAAAACAACAGGAAATCCTATGCCTACATTCTGCAGCCTTCCACTTTAACCGAGAACTTGGAAGCAAAAAATTCATTAGCCTAATTCAAATAAATAAGCACATAGCAACAAATATAATGAGGAGATAGCAGAATTCACTGAAAGTGATATATCAAAACAAACCCTAAAACAATAGAAGATTCCTAATTCAACAAGACAATAAAACTAACTAATCCAAAAGATTTCAAAGCAGCAGTCATAGATAGTAATGCTCTTTAAAATTAGAGGAACAACGGAAAAAAACCCAAAATGACAGCTTTAACAAGGATGGTCCAAACAGAAATCACAGAACTAAAGAATACAGCAGTAGAACACTAAAAAACCCAATATTAATTCTTAAGTAGAATAGATAAAACTATAAACCAAAAAAAAGTAAACTGGAAGACCAGTAATATAAAGCATCCAATTAAAAAAAAGTATCACTTGTATCACTTGTCTTCCCCTTGTTCATTGATTTGCTCAAGCAGACTCCAGCAATGTCTCCATTCGTTGGGAATGATGTCCAATATTGTTACTGTTTTTGGCATATAAAATACACTACAGGTAAGACAGAAGAGCAGAAATACTGGAAGATGCAGCAGAAGCCGGGAAAAGTATTCGCACTGCCCGCCTATCCTTCGCCAACTATAAGACCAAGATGACTGCCCTCCGACGCCCTGATGGATCTATCACATCTTCCAGAAAGGCAATGGAGAAGATTATCCAGGACTTCTACTCAAATCTCTTTGATAGCCACATCCACCTGCCCACATACCAAATTCCACAGGATGGATATGTCATTCCCAACGTTCTCCCTTCTGAAATCCGACATGCCATCTCGGTCGGTAAAGAAGGGAACAGCACCAGGCCCAGACAAAGTCAGACCCGAACACCTGAAGAATCTGCCATCAGTACTCATCAATACACTAGCTCGGCTCTTCACACGCTACCTGTCCGAATGCAAGGTGCCCTGCCAATGGAAAACCAGCAGGACAGTTCTACTGTTCAAGAAGGGAGACATTCACGACCGGCAACTATCGCCCCATCTGCCTGTTGTCTGTCATCTACAAGCTGTTTACACGAGTCATCCTGAACAGGATTATCAGAACACTAGATGAAGGACAACCATGCGAGCAAGCAGGTTTCCGGAAAGGATTCAGCACAATCGACCATATCCACACAGTAACCAAGCTCATTGAGGTTTGAGGGAGTACAAGATGCCGCTCTGTCTCACGTTCATTGATTTACAGAAAGCCTTTGATTCTGTGGAGACTGAAGCAGTCATCGAAGTCCTAGTCAAACAGGGTGTTCAAACCCAATACATCAAGAACCTTCGTGAGCTGTATTACAGATTCACCACCAGGATCTCACCATTCTACAAAGAAGTGATCATTGATGTCAAAAGAGGGGTTCGACAGGGTGATAACCATCTCACCAAAACTCTTCAGTGCTACATTTGAGAACATCATCCAACAATTAGAATGGGAAGGAATGGGAGTGAAGATAGATGGTCGGCAACTACACCACCTCCGCTTCGCTGATGACATCGTTCTAATAACACCAAACATTAGCCAAGCGGCACAAATGCTGGCTGACTTTAACCGAGAATGTGGAAAGGTAGGTCTACAGCTGAATCTGAAGAAAACTATGTTCATGAGAAATGAACTAGTTCCTGAGGCCCCATTCACTCTCAATGGAACAAACATCTCTGAATGCAGCAGTTATGTGTACCTAGGTCGAGAAGTCAACATGATGAACGACCTAAAACCTGAGCTGCGCAGGAGGAAGAGAGCAGCATGGAATGCCTTCAAAGGCATCGAAGAAATAGCTAAAAGGACAAAGAACCTCCGGCTCTGGGCACATCTCTTCGACTCCACCATTCTCCCTGCATTAACATACGCCTCAGAGACCTGGGCCCTATGAAAGCAGGATGAGAATGCTATTCGGGTCTCCCAGAGAGGCATCGAAAGAGCTATGCTTGTAATATCACGTCTCACTCAAGTGAGTGAAGGAATCCGGAGTTCTGACCTCCGTCGCTATTCCAGAATCAGGGACGCTGTCTCGTTTGCCAAGGCATCGAAAATCAGATGGGCTGGACATGTAATGCGATTTGGAGACAACCGCTGGACTAGAGGCGTTACCGACTGGATCCCACGGGATGTCAAAAGATCACGTGGCCGCCCACCTACAAGATGGTCAGACTTCCTTGTTAAGACCCTGAAGGAACGGTTTGAGGCTCTTCATATTCCTGAATCAACCAGATGCCATTGGGCTACATTGGCATGTGATAGGGTCCAATGGAAATGTTACTGGCGCCCGCTCGAGCAAATCGATGAATAACGGATTCAAGTGATCAAGTGACAGGTAGCTTGCCAGGCTCTGTCGTGGCTCTGGGTTCATCCCAGGGGACCCAGCCTTTTCTATGTCAGACCATCCACCATTCAGGGACCACAGGGCAGAGCCCTGGGTGTAGACAAGCCTGTCTCCTGTCTGCCCCCTGCCAACGCAGCTGTGCTCCACAGCCACACCTGCAACACCTTGAAATTTTTTTTAAATTATTTTTTAGAAAATGAAGCTAAAGAGTTGGATAAATAGTAAGGGTTAAGGTGCTTTCCTTATACATGGCCCATCCAGGCTCAAACCCTGAAAACATATATATGGTCCCCTAATACCATTAGGAATGGTCCCTGAACACAGACCATGAAATAAGTCCTGAGTACTGCCAGTTGTGGCTCAACCTGTCTCCCCATAACGATAATATTAGAGACTTAACATCAATAGAAACATTTATGTCACGGTGGACCCAGTCATAGAAGTTGAGAACAGAAACTTTTTTGAAAGGTAGTAAAACTAGCCCTACCGAAGGGAAGCAAACAAGACTTAGATCGTGAAGATTGAACAAAATAAATTCTAATAGTAGTATGAAATGTCTTAGTATGTGACTATTTCCCTTCCCCTCCATCCCTATATCTATTCCAGCCCAATATTCATTCCTTCCCACCTCTGAACTCATTATCATTTTCTACTTAATCTAAAAAAAAATTCATATAGTCACATACCAAGATATACTAAAATTAAGATGGCTTGATCACTTAATCACTTGACATCCCGTTATATGTCGATTTGCTCTAAGAACAAACAATGGTTTATGAAGTTCCTCTCTTATAGTTTCGTAAGGAATGCTAAAGGAATTTCTATAAAAAAATCCCAACTAAAAATAGTAAGACAATGAAAAAAAATAATATATAGAGTAAGAGGAGTATAATAATAGGGCTTTTAGAAAGATCTTGTGATTAATTGGCTTCTAACTTATTTATTTTTATTTATGTTTGTTTATTATTGTAACCAGTAGAGTTCAAGTTTCTGGTATTCCTGCTGTTCTCTCATGCCACTAAAAGACTCTAGGTCTTCCCCTCCATCCCTGTGTTCATTCCTTCCTTCCAACTCCTGCACTCATTATTATCATGGGGGTGTGGGTAGCTGAGAAGACCCACACCTGGAAATATTCAGGTGTTATTCCTGGCTTAGTGCTCAGGAATCACTCCTGGCAGTTCTTGGGAAACCACATCAAATGCCCTATTTCAAAGCCAGGTCGGCTATTTCAAGGCAAGTGCCTTACCCATCATACTACCTCTTCAGTCCCCTACACTCAGCATTTCTTAATTGATAGTTATTATTTTGGTGTATAATATTACCTCCCTTATCACCACCCATGTGCTTGAGACCTTCCTCTTATGCTCTCAAGTCATTTCTAATCAGCCTATTACTTCCACTCGGAATCTTACCCTTCTCTTCTAGGACTCCTAGTACCCAAGGTTTATTATCGAATGATATTTTCCATACCCTTAACTTATTTCTGTATATGCCACAGAGGAGTGAGACCTTCTTTATTTATCCTTTTGCCTCTTTATTTATCCTTTTGCCTCTGAATTATTTTGTTCAGTTTGATACCTTCCAATTCCATCCAAGTTGCTGCAAACTACACGACTTTATTTTTCCTATTAACTACCTAGTAGTCCATTGTGTATATATACCACAACTTCTGTATCTATTCATCTGTTGCTGGACATTCATACTGTTTACATATCTGATGAGTATGGCACTTTCTTTGCAGACATTTGACTCTGGTCCAGTTGATCCCCAATACCCCAAACACACCATGGTTCTCTAAGCACCACCAGGACTGATCCCTGAGACAGAGCCAGGAGTAAGCCCTGAGCATTGCTGAATGTGGCAAAAAAATTAAAACCCATCAAAACCCCCAATGCACACACAGAATAAAACAGGATGGTATTAGAACAAATAGAAACATGGAGTTCACAGATAAATAAAACAGACTTGAGAGACCAGGAAAATAAAAGCCCACAAATGTGAGTAAAATTTGTTTATGGTAAAAGTATCATGAGCAACAGTGGAGAAATAAGTTTCTTTAACAAATGGTATTCAGAACCAGACAACCATTTTTAAAATAATAAACTAGACTGTTACCTCACATGACACAAAAAATTAACTCAAAATGGACTAAAGATTTGTATGTAGAACATGGAACTACAAAATACATAAAAAAAAAACAGGCAATATATACTAAGATACTTACTTCCTTAATATCTTTGATACTCTACTCAATAGCATAAAACTACATTAAATGAAAAGCAAAAACAATTGGGATTATATCAAATTTCAAAGTCATTGGATAAAAACTGTTATTAGAACAAAATGCATCCAGCTAAATGGGGAAAATATTTGCACATCACACATTTGATGAGTTGTAAACTTCAAAGTACACATAAAAACCAAAAATAATAAATAAAAATTTGTTTATTCCTCAAAAAATGGGGGAAGAGAGGAATAAACAATTCACCAATGAAGACATATAGACAATCAACAGGGATATGAAAATATATTAATTTTTAATATATTAAATTTTAATATATTAAAAGACAATATAAAATATATTTTAAAAAGAGGTCCAGAGACTCTCAGACATGGGGCAGAGCTGATCCTTGCTCTCCCTGTGCACAGCCATTCATGAGGCAGTCGGGAGGCATGGCGGGTTCTAGCCCTGGCCCACCACCTCGGCAGAGTCTTACAACAAGCCAGACCACCCCCTCACTCCCGGGTGCTGCCATTTTCCACATTTGGACTTCCCTCTCGTCAGAACTCCACCCAGCAGACCAGCCCATCACAGCCCGGCTCTCGCGGCCTCAAGTGGCCGCGCAGTTCATCAATAAATGCTTTATTTGGAGGTGTTTAAAAGAGTTTGCCTCCCGCTCGGCAAGCCTGGCAAGCTTCTCGCGTTGTATTTGATATGCCAAATTCAGTAACAATTATATTAGGTCATTCCCATGACCTAATATAATGGTTTGAGGCTCTTTATAGCAAGCCGATGCCCCTGGCTCTACTGGCATGAGACAGGACATATGGAGATATTACTGGTGCCCGCTCTAGCAAATAGATGATCAACGGGATGATCGTGATTAAAAGAACTTAGTATTAAGTAGAGAACTTAGTATTGTAAGTAGATACAGGGATATGCATGATAGCCCTTCAGTGTATGTGTTGCAAACCACAATACTAAAAAGAGAGAAAGAGGGAAAGAGGGAGAGAGAGAAGGAAAGTGCCTGCCATAGAGGCAGACAGACATGGAAGGTGTGGTAGGGAAACTGGAGACATTGGTGGTGGGAAATGTGCACTGGTGTAGGGATGGGTGCTGCAACAATGTATGACTAAAACCCAATGATGAAAAGCTTTGTAACTGTCTATGTCATGGTGATATCACTTGATCACTTTACATCCCATTATTCATTGATTTGCTCGAGCAGGCACCAGTAACATTTCCATTTGACCCTATAACATGCCAGTGTAGCCCAATGGCATCTGCTTGCTTCAGGAATATGAAGAGCCTCAAACCATTCGTTCTGGGTCTTGGCGAAGAAGTCTGACCATCTTGTAGGTGGGCAACCACCTGATCTGATCTTTTGATGTCCCATGGAATCCAGTCGGTAAAGGCTCTAGTCCAGCAGTCATCTCCATATCACATTACATGCCTAGCCCATCTGATTTTCGATGCCTTGGCAAACGAGACAGCATCCCTGACTCTGGAATGCTGATGGAGGTTGGAACTCTGGATTCCTTCTCTCACTTGATTGAGGCATGATATTCCAAGGATAGTCTTTCGATTCCTCTTTGGGAGACCCAAATAGCATTCTCATCCTGCTTTCGTAGGGGCTCAAGTCTCTGAGGATATGTTAATGCAGGGAGAATGGTGGAGTCGAAGAGATGTGCCTGGATCCCTATGTTCTTTGTCCTTATAGCTATTTCTTAATGCTCTTGAAGGCATTCCATGCCTCTCTTTTCCTCCTGAGCAGCTCAGGTTTTAGGTAGTTCATCATGTTGACTTCTCGACTTAGGTACACATAAATGCTGCATTCAGAGATGTTTGTCCCATTGAGAGTGAATGGGGCCTCTGGAACTAGTTCAGTTTTCATGAACATTGTTTTGTTGAGATTCAGCTGTAGATCTATCTTTCCACATTCTCGGTCAAAGTCAGTCAGCATTTGAAAAACGTGGAAAAATAGGAAACCCTCCTATATTATTAGTGAGAATGTTAATTGGTCCAGTCTTTGCAGAAATTCGTATGGAACATTCTCAAGATGCTAAATGACTTGTACATGACTAATCTATTTCAATCCCTAACACTGCATGTGGTCCCCTGAACCTGTCAGGAGTGATCCATGAGCACAGAGCAAGGAGTAAGCTCTGAACTAGCTGCTGGCTGTGGTCTCAAAACAAAACAAAAGAAAAAATAGGTGTACCTAGGTTTATTGCAGCATTTATCACAATCAAAATTTGAAGACAATCCATGTACTTATTGATGGGTAAAGAAGATGTGTTGTATGTACACAATCGAAGTTGTGTATATAGTCAATGTTACATATGTAGCTGTAAGGAAAGATAAAGTATTTCCATTACGAAAATGTGGATGAAGTTGGAGGATATTATACTAAGAGAAAGAGAAAAAATCCATTAATACGATGAACTTAAGGAAACAAAGGCAGAGAACAAATCACTTGTATCATTTGTCTTCCCGTTGTTCATCTATTTGCTTGAACAAACACCAGGAACATCTCCAAACATCCTGTCTCATGCTAGTGTAGCCCAAGGGCATCTGCCCACTCCAGGAACATGAAGAGCCTCAAACCATTCCTTCAGGTCATAGGAATGAGGTCTATAATTGTTGTTACTGGTACTTGGCATATCAAATACAACACGGGTAGCTTGCCCACTCAGAGAATATAACCATCTAAAAATTGATATTTGAATCCAAATTATAAACCTGATATTACCTATGGGAAGGGTATTGAGGATGGGAAGATGGGGTGGTCCAATGGGCATATTAACACTTCACATCCTGTTATTTGTCGATTTGCTCAAGTGGGCACCAGTAATGTTTCCATTTGACCCTATCACATGACAGTGTATCTCTATGGAAAGACGCTGGACCATTTATCTCAAGATAACATGAGATACTTGTTTAAGTAATTGGATATTCATTTAGACAATAATACTAGACGAGGATTAGCTCAGTGGTAGAGCAATTGCCTTACATATGTGAGGCCCTGGGATCAATTCCTGGTCCTTCCCTCCAACACACACACACACACACACACACACACACACACACACCCATTACAATTCTGGGGATCAGAAATCCAAATTGGCTTTTAGTGGATAAAATAAAGCACTCTTCAGAGCCGCTCTCCTCTTGGAAGCTTTAGAGGAAAGCCTTCAGACATTACTAGCATACCTTACTTGGCTCCTGGCACCCTGTATAGCCAAAGGCATCAATGACTGATCAAGTCTTTCCTACAGGGCATCTCTTGATGTTGACATTTGCTGACTCCCTCCACTCTATTTAAGGATCCTTGTGCTTTTTTTTTGGTGCCACTCCGATAATCAGGGTAATACCACCATTCAAATTAGGTTGATTAGAAGTGTTAATCTTATTTACAACCTTAATTTTGCTTTTGCAATGTCACCTGATTCAGACACAAATTTAGGAATAAAAATGAAGATATCTTTGGGGGCTGTAGTCCATCTACATCTGTCTGAGTGGCGATGGTCTGTAAGGCATGGTGGTGGGGTTTTATAAATGATACCAATTTACTTTTACAGAACAGTATTGATTCTTTATGTGTTGTTTCCTCTGCAATTTACTCTCAAACTCTCGAATTAAAATATCTGCTTTTTTAGATATCAAGTCTATGTTTATAAAACCAATAATTTATCTCTTCAGAGAATTTGGATTCTCTGAAGAGATATTTTTGTCGTTTGTCGTTCAGTCCTCTGATTCTTGTACTCTGTGGTCTCTTAAAAGCAGCGAGACGGGCTCTTTGATTCTATCTTTGAGGTGTTTCAGTGTCCTGTGATGCAGTTTTCCCAAGCGTACAAACATAGATGTTTTCTCAATAAGTACTTGATTCTCTTTCTCTCTCTCTCTCTTCATCTCTCTTGGCTCTATTTCCTCTTAGTATTGTTAGTTCTTCCCTCTTAGTTTGAAGATTATTCTTGTTAGCTCAGTTCACAGACAAATAATAAAATTGATTCCTGGTAACAAAGCCAAAGATTTCCAAAGCAGGGGCCCTCCATAAACCAGAGCCTGGCCTCCTCCCATATTTCTCCACTGTTTATGAGACTTATTTGCCCAAGTCACACACTTTTATTTTTCTCAGATCTCTGTCTAATTTTTCTCTCTTGAAAGCAATTTTATAATACTTTATTTTTTTGCCCCACTTTCGATGCATTGTGAGCTAGTTTCATTTGAATAAGCTTCTCTTTCAGATCTCTGAATGTTTAGTAATCTTAAATCTTAAACCTGGGAGTCAAAGTGTTTCATCAAAGACCCCCAAGGGGAGCAAGGAATGGACCATCTAAGGTCACATGTGGACAAGCAGTCAGCAGTCTAGTTTCGTCTTGCTCTCCAGACTCATCCATGGTTTTTGCCCTGCTAGTCTCATCCATCTTTATCCTTTCCTTCTTCCATCTCTCTTATGAATGCCTTTAAACATAAGATTTCAGAGAATCCCCTTGACAGTCACAAAAGGCTCTTTAGATGTTCATACCTTTACTCATACAAGTATTATTCATGAATATTAATCAAAATTACATTTTTCAGAGTCCCTTGTCTCCTTTGAACTATGGTCCCCTTTAAAGATCTCTGTCCATAGAATGATACAATTTCTTGGGAGCAATTTCTTTGATTTAAGGTTAAATTGTGTTCTGAATACTTAAAAAAGCATGTTGACTCTGCCCAGTCTTCCTTTGACTATTTTTACCTCTCAAAAAGTACTTATTTTCTCCCGTAATCTTCATCTCCTTCCAAATCTTATTTTTTTATTAATGAGAATTAAGTTCAGAACAGCAGTAGTCTAAAAGGCATGACCTCTGTCCCCCCAGTGAGCTCTGAATGAATAATTCTGGCTTTAAAATGGCTAACTACAATTGAAAGTAAGTAAAGGGTTATACATGACAACCCTTCAGTGTGTATATTGCAAACTACAATGTGCTAAAGGATAGAGAAGGTGAGAGAAAGAGAGAGAGAGAGAGAGAGAGAGAGAGAGAGAGAAGAAAAGTACCTGTTGTAAAGGCAGGTTGTGGAGGGTGGGAGGGAAACAGCAACATTGGTGTTGGGAAAATCACATTAGTGGAGAGTGGGTGTTGGAATACTGTTGACTGAAACCAATCATGAACAGTTTTGTAATGGTTTATTGAAAGGTGATTCAATTTTTAAAAATTTAATAAAATAAATTTGCAAACTCTTATTTAGAAAAAGGACATCCATCTTGTTGAATGTGGAACATGAAAAATAAAAACACAGGGGCTAGAGAGATAGTACAACAAATAAGACACATTCAACCCTGGTTCTATCACTGGCACCCCAGATATAATGCTGAGTCCCGTTAAAAGGGATTCCTGAGTACAGAGCCAGGAATAAGTTCTCAGCACACTAGGTATGGCTCTCAAAAAACTAAAATAAAATAAAAACTTAGGTTTTGTTCATCATCACTGTATCACCATCTTCTCCTTGTTCATTGATTTGCTTGAGTGGGTACCAATAACATCTCCATATGTCCTGTCGCAAGCAAGTGTAGCCCAAGGGCATCTGCTAGCTCCAGAGACAGGAAGAGCCTCAAACCATTCTTCAGGTCTTGGGATTGAGGTCCATAATTGTTACTAATTTTTGGCATATCAAATAAAACACAGGTAGCTTGCCAGGCTCTGCATGTAGATGGTATACTCTCAGTAGAAGGCTCTCATTTCGAGCATTTACTGATGAAACTTAAAGGGAATGATCAGGTTATCTCTTGGGTGGAGCTCTGAGGAACTATGGAGCCTGGATGTTGAGAATAACTGATCTCATGATGTGTGGGTTGCTCTGGCTTCTTGCTAGGCTGACTGGGATGACGGGTATCAGTTAGAACCTGCCTAGAACTGTATAGAGTGTATAAATGTGAAAGATCCTGGGAAGGAACTGATCCTAAAATCAGTACGATCTAAGAATATCATACGGTCGCAGAGAGGACCCGTGCCGACGAAGCTAGGGGTCTGTCATGGGTCTCTCCCGGGATAGCTGGCATGGAGGTGGAGGAAAGGGGCGAAGGAGCCCAAATCTCTGCTCCTAGTCCAGCCAGCATGGCCCCTTCCCCACACGTGTGAGCGAACCCTTGGAGCAATGTTGGACTCGGCCAGGGGCTAGCCGAGCCCCTTATCGGGAGGTCAGCTCCATGGGTTGCTTCCACATGGGGCCGAGCGCTGCAGCTGTGCATCTGGAGTGAATGTTCATCATATTAGCTGGTATAGATATTTGTATAACATTTAGGATGAAATATATAAGTGATATATATAAGTGATATATATATCACTATCACTTGATCACTTGACATCTCATTATTTGTCGATTTGCTTCAGCAGGTGCCAGTAACGTTTCCATTTGTCCCTGTCACATGCCAGTGTATCCCAATGGCATCTGCTTGCTCCAGGAATACAAAGAGCCTCAAAAAGTTCGTTCAGGGTCTTGATGAAGAAGTCTGACCATCTCGTAGGTGGGCAATCACATATACATATGTGTATATATGTAGTTTGATAGAGCATAAAGCTTTGTACATCAATCCAGATGGGCTAGGATCTGCTGCCCTAGTTTAAAAAAAACTCAGAATTTTGACCACGTGAAGCATTTTTAGTTCTCCTTCATGCCACCTACCTAGTTGATATGCAAAACAGCACTTTCCAAGCAACTATCAGGAAGGTACTTCTGATTTCCAAGTCTGCTGCAGCCTTGTACATGTGAGATCAACCTGAATGTAAGTACCTTCCTTGAGTAGCCAATGCCAAGAACTCTCCCTCAAGGTTCCCACCTCTGGGTTTTAGGTCAGTAGCCTCCAATCATAGGTGGCCTAATTTTTATACCACCATGAGATATGCAAATACAAAGATGTTCGTGATTGGGTTCCAGTCATACAGTGTTCCAGCACCCATCCTTCAACCAGTGCACTATTCCCACCACCAATGTCCCCACTTTCCCTCCCCCTCCCCAACCTGCCTCTATACAGGTACTTTTCTTTTTTATTCTCTCTCTCTCTCTCTCTTTCTCTTCCTTCTCTTAAACATTGTGGCTTGTAATACATACATTAAGAGGTTATCATGTGGTTTGCCATATACACACTTATGGGTTATCATGTATATCCCTTTGCTTACATTCAATGCTCAGTTCTAGTGTGGTGTTACCATTTCCCACAATTAGTAGAACACTGGTATATATTTATATCCCACTAATATAGATATTCTATATCTGTCCTTTATTTTCTGATTAATTTCACTCAGCATGATCATCTCCATGTCCATCCATTTTCAGGTAAATTTCATGACGTTGTCTTTTCCGACAGCTGTGTAGTATTCCATTGTGTAGAGCACTATGGTTTCTTTAGCCAGTCTTCTGTTCTTGGGCGTTCAGGTTGTTTCCAGATTCTGTATATCATGAATAGTTCTGTGATGAATAGTGCATAGAGTGTTTGTGTGTTTTTGGGTCTCCAGGGTATATTCCCAGGAGAGGTATTTCTGGGTCAAATGGGAGCTCAATATCAAGTTTTTGGAGGAATGTCCATATTTTTTCCAAAATGTGGCCTAATATTTTTAAGTCTGTCTCTTTGAAGGACTAATCATTCCACTAATCCTGTCATATAGACACTGGCCTCTTGAAAAATTCCATAATTGTCTGTGTGCATGATACTCTTTCTGCCTAGAACACAAGCCCAACCCTTCCATACCCCCCACTCTCACCTACCTAAATCTAGTTCTTGACTCTCTTGACAAGCATAAACTAGACACAAGAAAGCCTTTCCTTGTAAGAAGATCTTGTCTTAAAATCAAATTTCTTTAATCTGAAAAACCAATGAAGACGAGGATATCCTTCATCCAGCATATGACAATTAACCTCAACTGGACACCAGGCTCTGTGCTGGCACCAGGGAGTCAGCGGTGAGCAGCACGAACTTATTCTTTGCCCTTTGGGAGCTTGGTGAGGTAGCCAGACTTTAGTCAAGTAATTACACAAATGTGCAATCCAAACCATTTCAGTTCTAAGTGCTAGAAAAGAATAGGGTTTTGAGAGTGTGAAATTGGGGTCTTGAGAAAGCTTTCACGGGAAAAGAGCATTTGAGCTGAAATCTGGGGGATGGCTTTAGTTAAATGGGAATAGAAAATAAACTATTAGGTCAGTGAATTAGGTCAATTGTCCTGCCACATAACGGCTAATTATGATCATAGTTTACAATATAACCAATAAAGTTTAAGAAGAATTTACATTATTCATATACAATATACTCTACTAGTCCTATAATTGCCTTAGTCTCAATCACCTGTGTTGAATTCCACTTCATTCTTGAAAGAGAACCACAAGTCTTAGGTACACTTATTAAGACGGGTTTTGGCCTATGAACATCATCTTTGATGAAAAATTGGGACTAGTGGTGAAGATACTTATCACAGGGAATTCAAGCTGATGTTTCCACCACATGCCAAAAAAAAGGTTGTTAATATTACAGAATGCCAAATGTTTAAAAAAAAGGTTATTTGCAATTCTTATTGATATGTGCTATAATAAAAATACTATCAAATTAAAATAATTTTTTAGACCTGAGCATTTTTATAAACTTTGGGTTCAGGAAAAAATATTTTCCATGCTGACATGGGTCAAATTGAATATTATATTGAAAGTTTTTAAAGCCCATTCGCTTTATTTTCTCCCTCACATCCCAATCATGTCTATATAAACATATATGTGTATATATGATGTATTTTATACATATTCACCCTATACCTTGACAGATGGGAGGAAGCTTGCAGTCATTTCTAAAAGCATACAAAAGGCGTTGGTTCTGCACTGCATGATGGTTTATGAAGACAGAATATCATACGCTTCCATTGATGATTATATAGCCGTATCCATCTGTCTGCCACTGGAGGTTGGGAGACTGAGATACAGCTCCCACTGTCCTTGTAAACAAAAGTAGACCATGCTGTCACCAGTTAGACATGTCAGTTAATTGGAGCTGTCTACAGACACAATATTCTGTGTCAACAGCTCTAGTAACAGTTTGAAACAGCAATGATATGTTGGTTGATGGTGAGGATGACACATGTGTCTCTAATAGCATGCTAGAAATCTGACATAACTAGAAAAGAATTACTAAAATGTGATTCCTAGCCTCTGGTATTCATGTTCATACTTACCAGTCTCTACAGAGTTTAGGGAGAGGGATGGGAGGTGGTGGGGTGATTATAACACTTCTTTCTAGGTATCATTTCACAGACTGACAGCTTAATTTGATACTCATAATGTCTAACTTTAAAAATTAATCTTACTCAAAAGCTTTGTTTTCAACAAGCCACCATATCCTAAACACTTTTGGAAAATAAATTAGGCAATAAAATGTTTTTTGTTGAACTCTCACAGGTGAGACCAAAATAAAGACATTTTGTTCAATTCACCATTTTGGTGACAATAGGTCTATACTTAATTTCAAGAAAATTTTAAGGATTTAAATAAAGACAAATACTCATAGATGTGGCTTACTTGGGAAGTTCATTTCATGATAGACAAAATAGTCCTAAAATAGTCACAGTTTTGACAAGGCTTTGTAACATAAATGCGTATTGTACATTAATCTCTGCAAATTGAAACTGATAGAAAAGCCTGCATCAGGCATTATATCAAAGAAAAGTCAGGAAATCCCATGGTACTTTCGAATAATTCATTTTCTACTAAATAATTTAATCACTTGACTGCCTGAGGTTTTTTCCTTATATCTTTTGTTTATTATAAAAGTAGCATGCTAGTTTCAAACAAGTTTAATCATTACCGACATGAAAATCTGCTCCTCCCACCCCCACATCTCATTCTCCAGAGAAGAGACTCCAATAACTGTCTATCCTTTCAGATTTGATCCTATATATCTCACATGTAATATACTTATCCTGTCATATCCTGCTAGGATCAGAGAGATAGATTACTCAGGGTGTAGAGCACAGTCATGGCAAGAGTAAGGCCACAGGTTTAATCTCCAGAACCACATGGAACCCAAACACTGCCAGATATAGACTTGCTGTTCCCTTTCCCAAAGTACCAAATCTTCAGATGCAGAAATTTGAGCTAAGCATCACTAGGATCACTGGACTAGAGCCGTTGCCGACTGGATCCCATAGGGCATCAAAAGATCATGTGGCCACTCACCTACAAGATGGTCAGACTTCTTCGTCAAGACACTGAATGAACGGTTTGAGGCTTTTTCGTATTCCTGGAGCAAGCAGATGCCATTGGGCTACACTGGCATGTGATAGGGTCAAATGGAAATGTTACTGGTGCCCACTCGAGCAAATCGACAAATAACGGATTTCAAGTGATCAAGTGATCACTAGGGGAAGCTCTGTCTGCCCCCCAACAGTGCTGGGTATAATTCCTATTAAAAAGCCAGTTTCTGGTACTAATTATTCTGCAACATGCTTTTATCAAAATGCTGTATTTGAGATATTATTGCATTGGTATCTAAAAAATCTAGCTTGTCCTTGTTTGCAGCTATATTATTTTTGTCATCATAGTAACCGAAGGAATAGTAATGTAAAACCATGTCTTTAATGTTTCTGCTTGATTGTTTTTGTGCCACAGTGTTCAGGACTAACTTCTGGCTCTGCACTCATGGATTGCTTCTGACAGTGCTCAGGGCATGATATGTGGTGCCAATGATCAAACCATATGTGGTGCCAATGATCAAAACAAGTTTTCCAAGCTTGTTTGCACTGCTTGGAAACAAGCATCTGTACCATCTCTCCAGCCCCAGGAGACAATTATTGAATGCTCTGTGTCAGATTCTGTATATGTGCTTAATATGGTTTATGTCAGTTATTCATAACTTTAAAAATAGTTTTATTTAAATAATTTAGATAAATGTGAGAGGAGAAAAAGGGACATGTTTGGGTCAAGAAATAGTGCAATGGGTAAAGAGCTTGTGTTGCATGCTACCAACCAGGATTTGATCCCTGGCACCATTTATGGTCCACCTAGCCCCACAAGGAGTATGCCATTTCACATACTAAACAGTATATAAATATTTATTGTTGTCATTATTATCACTAATAATTCATTTACAAGTAAAGACTTTGGTGATTAATAAAGGCAGTTATAGATTAACTGTCCATAAAACTATCCATAAGTCCATATCTCAGACCCCAATTATGTTTCCTTGGTCTGCAAGTCTCTGTTATTCTAGTGACACACAGTTTTTGATTGCTATTACTTAATAGTACAAATCAAAGTTAAGATATACAGCACTTGCCTTATTTTTTTTCAGAATTGCTTTGGTAATTCAGGGTGCTTCGTGGTTACATACAAATATTAGTAGAATTTGTTCCAAGTCCTTGAAGCATGTCACTAAATTTTTAATGGGAATTGCATTGAATCTGTATAATGCTTTTGATAGAAAGGTCATTTTGACAGCATTGATTCTTCCAATCCACAAACATGGAGTATGTTTTTATTTCCAAGTGTCCTCTTTAATTTGTTTCAATGACTTGCTGTTTTCACTGCATAAACCTATAAATTGCCCTTTGTTAAATGGATTCATAAGTATTTGATGTTTTGTGACACTATTGTGAAAGGGTTTATCTTTTTAATTTACCTTTCATTGAATCTTTGAGTTTATTAATTGCAAACAACAACAATGCTACAAATTCTTTTTATAAAGCATGTATTTTATAGCCTGCTACTATATTTTATAGCCTGCTACTAGTATTGGCTTACTTTTTTGTATGTGTGTGTTTGTGTGTGTAAAATCTTTAGGGTTGAAACAACTTAAGAAGTTATAAAGATAGTTCAGTGGGTAGAAGAACTTTCCTTGCATGTGACTGAGCTCACTTTCACACCCAGTACCACAAAAGGCCCCCAAGTCTCTCCAAGAGGACCACTGAGCACGGAGACAGGAGTAACTCCTGAGTACCATTTGTTATGCTTCCTCCTCGAGAAAATAATTACCTTAAGCCTGTTAGATATCTATACGATGTATACAAAAATGCGAAGAGAAAGAGAAATATACAATCCTTTGTTTTAGAGTCATGTACATAGCCAAGAAAAAAGAGATTTTTAATTAAATTTAAATCTAAGTATTTTGTAGGCCTTCAAAACCTGAGTATACTTACAGCAGCACGCTTCCCATAATGCATCTAGTCATTAACATGACCAGAATTTTTGACAAGGTTAAGATACTCTTCTTGCATGTGGCTGACCGGAGTGTGATCCCTATCACTTCATATGGTACCCATACACTACCAGAACTGGTGCCTAAGCACAGAGCCATGACTAAGCCCTGAGCAACCAGGTGAAGTCCAACATGAACCTCTCCAATTGCTCCGTCACCCTGACAAATCCATTCCCATCCCCTAGCTTAACTAATTTCTCTTATAAACTAGCTAAATGTGCTAGTTTTAATTATTTTTTTTCCTTTTTATACTTTTTTTGGGTCACACCTAGCAACGCTCAGGGTTACTCCTGGCTCTGCACTCAGAAATTACTCTGGCAGTGCTCGGGGAGACCATATGGGATGGCAAACGCCCCAGCCACTGAGCTATCGCTTCAGCCCCAGTTTTAAAACTAGCTAAATATGCACAAACCTAATGAAGTACTTGCTCTTCTACACATACATACTATTGAAATAAAGAATCAATTTGAGATAAGTGACTTTTCAGGCAATGGGGCAGAGCAGACATTGTACCACTCTTTGAAGCTCATTCCCTAGAGCTCGGGGGAAGGACCTCCTGGTATTATGTAGTGCACAATCTGTACAGTTGCATGAAAATCCTGAGCATGGGAAACTTCAGTGAAACCAAGCAGAACACATAGTACAAAGGACTTTCACTCGAAGTCCAAAGACTGTCACTCACTCGAGGGAAAAAAAAGAAACCTGGCTTGTAATTAAGTTTAAGAAATGGCTAAATCATTTTCAAATCTTGCTTTTGGGTATGTTTGATTATACCTCCCTGAAAATATTATTGGAAACACAGACAAATGAGAAGCGCATAATTCCTCGTCCCAGAGATCTGTTAATGTTTTTCCTTTTCACTGCATTTCCTTCAGGTCCTTCGATATGCACCCATGAATATTTATCTGCCTGCTTGAGAATAAATGCGCCATTCTCCTTCTTAAGAGTTAACATTATAAAAAGTAGCATTTACAAACTTGCCAATTAATAGAGTAACCTGAGGAAATGGGTTAAAATAAAGATCTTTAGATACCCTCTAAGAGAGACCTAAAATAAAAGATCTTTAGGAACCCTCTAAGAGAGATTTATAAAGTGGGGCCCAAGACTTGGGTGTTTTAACAGTTTACTCCCTGCTCTGCGATTTATTGTAGAAGCCAGACATGTTTTTGAAACAATGACTTGCTAGGTATGTCTTGTTATCAGGTATTCAGGCAATTTCTGATTTTGGAAAAGCACTTTAACCTAATTTGTCCAGTTCTCTCACCCATGTGGTCTGAGTACTCTGGACAAGCAAGAAGGTCATTCCAGTGACCCAGTTATTCTAAATATCTGTGCTCTAGGCATAAAGGGGAAGATTATAGAGCAATCTAAATACTCCCCATGTGACAACAGGATCAGTGAAGTTAGTTATGACCCTACATACAAGTCAGGTACCCTCCAGAGAATCTCTAAGGCTTTTCTCTACAAAATAATCTCCTTATTCCCTTATAGTGGAAGACTTAAGTCTTCCCTTAAGTGGGGAAAGGACCTTCTGTTCCATTTGCTTGCTCATTCCTGGATTCTACGTTCTGTTCTGGTATATGCTATCAATAACAATGCCTTCTTTCACTCACATAAGTGTTCCAGTTTAGTGAGTAAATTATGTGGGCACCAACTTATAGAGGTGGGCTTCTCTGATTTATATGAAATGGAGCATACACTTGATCTAAGACCTATTGCTTTAAAGTGGAGATTTCCTTAGCAATTGACTACTCTCTTGTATAGAAAACAAACATTTATTAAAACCTAGAACCAAGCAATTTCCACGGTAAGTTTTTTTCTTGCCAAGGGAAGGAAATTTTGCATTTATCATATTTGCATTCTTGAAAACACTTGCAATTCATATACACGTTAAGATGTTCTCTTTTTTATTTCTCACAGTAAAGGAAGCCAAATTTCAGAAATCTTCTAAACTTTTTTATAGTAGAAGCTATATAAAAGAAACACTTTAGAGTTTGTGAATGATTTCATATAATATTTCCTTATCAACAATTTGATTTTAAGTTTTTACTCTATATGGATTTGGGATCAATATTTTATATTCATGGATCTTTTATTATTTCTTCAGCACTGAACTCAAAAAGTTAGTCTTACTATTTTAAAGTAACTTTCTCAAAAGGCTCCTTTCTTTCTATAATTAATCCTGGTTACAAGGGAAAAATTAATGGGAATAACCTGTAAAACTTTAAAGTCACTGTCTTACTGACTGTTCCTGAGGAAGTATGATGGAAATAGGGAGATTTTGGTGTTTCTACTAAAATCAAGGACAGTGGAAATATCATTGCTGCCTTTCAAACAGTAGAAAGGTAAAAGTTGTTAACTAATATTAGACACATGCATAATAGCTCTACTCCAACCTTCTACTTCTTCAGAACATGAAGCAATAATTATGTTTTCCTTGAAGTGACTACTCTGAAAGCATGTTACTCAATATTATCCTGCTTATTGTTGAAGGTAGGATTCTCACAGTAAAATTGCAAAGATGTGCCCCTCCCCCAGGATCAGAAGGAATATATAATAGAGAAAAATGAGACATGTGCTTCATGCAACCAGTCAATGAAAGGAAGCTCCACCATTAAGTAGGGAAGTCACCAATATGGCATTAAGAATTAGATAATTTATTCATTCACGACTTTTTCTTTCTTTTTAGTAGATACTTACTGTGCACCAATTATTGCTAGATGTTGTTTAAGGCAATTGGACACGATGGTAGCAGTCAAAGTAAAATCTGCATTAGATTCCCACCGAATAGTGTGTTCTCACTGGGAAGGAAGTATTGTAGAGTTTGGAGATACGGCTGCTAAAGCGTGCCCCAGGAAATCCAGAATATTTAACTGGTCAGTGAACTTACATGGTATTGGTGTTGGAATGTGGGTGTGGTTGCCAGGGCTCCCAGAAGTCAGCCACCCCCCCACTCTGAGAAAGCCTGGAGTTTTCAGCCCCAAAACCTGGTGTACTTGAAATTTTCCATAGTTTGTCATCTCATCCCCTATGGAGCTCAGTTGTGTACCAGTGTGGTCCCGCCGAAGGCATGGTGGCAGCTGTTGGGGTAAATACAGAATACAGGGTTTCAGCAGGCTGGGGGCTCACCCTGGAGGTCTCAGCCAGGGACCAGTGAATCCAAGAAATTTTCGGGGCTAGTTGATCTCTTTTGAGATTTAATCATGAGTCTCTGAGGCAGGGCAGCAGATGAGCTTCCATGGTGGTGGTGGTGGAATGTCCAATGAGTCGTTGTCTAAAAGCACACATGAACGAAAACAGCATAGAACAATTCACACATTCATCTATAGATAAGATGCACCAATGATAGATCTTAGCTGGCATGTGAAGAAAATTGCAAGACAGCCCTATCAGTCTGTATCACAAAACAAGTATCATTTCAGGAATGTTAATTGTAGTCCCCACACACAAAAATGTATTTCATTGGCCAAAAATCAATACATTGAACAACCAGTTCTATGTAACAAAGTGTATAGTTACAAAAGGGGGATACACCCTGCCAGAAAACAGGATCCCTAATGTGGCCCAGAAAAGTTATTCTAACTCAGAGTTGGAACTGTAGATTAAAAATAATTACAAAAAATGAATTTAATTAATGAAAAAAATTAGGAGAATTTTGCCTTCACAATCAGAATAGGGCAATTGAAAGAAATTTCCAATTTCTTTGAAATTTGCACCCTTGATGTTAGAATCCTGTGATCTCCCCCAGGGCCAAAGTCTGATCCATTCTTTCTTCCTTGTCATTTATCTGCTTATGATAGGAAATAGATTGATTTATAAACAGCCGACTTACACTGGAAAACAATGACTGTGAAAATACATTAATTGCTAGAGCTTTTTTCTGAACTCATTAGTTAAGAAGTGAATGTATCCTTAGAAAACACAATCAAAGCCTGCCGAACTAATAACTGGAATTAAACAAGGTACAAAATCAGAGTAGGCATCTCTCTGCAGTACAAATCTCCATGAGCCAGTAACCCTAAAGCAAGTATTTACATGGAGAGAATGACCTGTGTATACTTGACACTTCATTCAGGATGTCAGAAGACGTGAGCGGAGATTCCTACTAAACCATTTCTCCCTGGAATGGTGCAGTAGGTTCCAGAAGGCCCCAGGAGGAATTAGTGTAAACACTGTGACCGTTATTTACTCGAACTGTAACTCCAGCAGCTGGGCTGTTTGCATGATATGCAAATGGGCACATCATTCAAGGAAGAAAGGATGAATGTTCTGGCACTCGCAGGGCAAACATGGACTGCTACGGGAAAAGCGCCAGGGAAAGAGAAGCCAGACAGAAGCGAGTGGGTGGTGAGGGGCAGGAACAGAAACATCTTCCAAAGAGACCAAATGCGGGAGGCTGACGCTGCTTCCTGGGGACCCATCAGCACCCTCAGTTTCAGTAAACAACAGATGGGCAGGTGCTGCATTCTGACTCCTGATGCTACAGTCTACCTCCTGCGACACATTCATGAGACACTTCCCAGACGGAAAGGCTCTGAGAACTACAGCGGGAAGACACCCTCAGAACAGGAAAGGATGGGGGACGGCTGAGTCCAGTGGGACAGACCTGGCCAGGAGTTTTAGTTTTACAACCTCAAGCTGTGATTTTGGTTGGGACAAGCGTCTCTATTTATTTGTAAAATGGCAACATCTCAAGATTCTAACAAGTTAGAAAACATTCATTCTGTCAATTGCCCTCTATCTCCATAGTATTGAATGGCTCGTATCAGAACTGGGAAGAATTCTTCAGGTTTTTTTGACCCGAAAATGTCACCATTCCCAGGGAATCTAGAAATCTAGAGAATGCAGAATTTCCAAAGAAGCAACCCTAGGAGCACTATTTTCTTCTAGGCTGTTTTGATTCCACAAAGAACATTTGTATAGCCTGGAGGCAGCTCCAGTTACAAGACACATGGGGAAAAGCATTTTCTTTACCTATCACTCCAGTTTAACCAAGCTGGGAGAAGCTTACAGATTCCCTCCGCACTAGTTTAATTACCCTCCTTGTGGAGTGTAGAGCAGACGCATATGAGAATGAGCCTCAGCGGAGACACCTACAGAGTCTGGACATACCTCTCTTCCCTCTTTTCCTGTGTGTTAATAATACCCAATTTTATCTACCGTATAACCCTAAAAAATGTGATTTCATTTTTTCAAGTTTCGTACTTTTTTTGGGGGTCACATCCGGCAATGTTCAGTGGTTATTCCTGGCTCTGCACTCAGGAATTAGTCCTGGTGGTGCTTGGGGGAACCATTTGGGATGCCAGGGATCGAACCCAGGTCGGGGCTGCATGCAAGGCAAACACCCTACCCTCTGTACTATCACTCTGGCCAATTTTTGTACTTTAAATAAATGGATTTGTACTATGTTATTACTGTATCACTGTATTCCCGTTCATCATCGATTGGCTCGAGTGGGCACCAGTAACATCTCCATATGTCCTGTCTCATGCTAGTAGAGCCCAAGGGCATCTGCTTGCTCCAGGAACATAAAGAGCCTCAAACCATTCCATTAGGTCATGGGAATGAGGTCTATAATTGTTACTGGTATTTGGCATATCAAATACGACACGGGTTAGCTTGCCAGGCTCTGTTGTGCGGGTAGCATACTCTTGTAGTCATCTCTAAATCCAGTATTTAGGTTTTAAAATCCACGCTATACATCTAGGATGAATGAGCATCCTGCCATTGTCTCATTGTCTCATCTGTTGGCTGTGTTCAATTGAGTTGTGTAATTTATGTTTAGTGATGTTACTGTGGTAAAAGGAAAAACACATGTAAATCAATGAAATACTTATGTCTTGCTATATCATTCCCTTATTTGCCAGTCGTTTTTGAAATTAACATCTCGACTGTATCTATCTGTAGCAGAACAAACTAGACTTTTAAGGAAAATAAAGAAATAAAATGTATAGATCATCTAATGTGCTGATTGTATAATACTTCCAAGTTTGGCGATTTCAGTAAACATTTTTCAGTATCCTCTATTAATATACAATTAAAGATATTTTGTTTGTATTTTAGGGTTACTGCTGGATGGACTTACTTGTGGCTCTGTGCTCAGAGATGACTGGCAGTGCTTACATGTGCTGCTAGGGACAGAGTCAGGTTAGTCCTTGTGCAAGGAACGATTGAGGCACCTTAACCCTATACTCTTTAACCTCAGATAATCAACATTTTTTTAAATTTTGTTGTAGTGTTGTATTTGGGGAGGAAGGAACGAGGTGTTGGGCCACACCAGAGAGTGCTCAGGGGCTACTTCTGGTCCTGTACCCACGAGTCATCCCAGGTGGTACTCAAAGACCATAAGTGGTGTCGGGGATCAAACTTGGATGGGCTGCCTTAACAACTGCCTTAAGTTCTGTCGTCCATTGTTGTGCATTTTTTGTTCTTTTTTTGTTTTGTTTTGCTTTTTGGGGTCAGAAAGTTTCTGGAGAATTTTCAATAACCAAGTGATTAGGAGGCAAGGGCAAAAAACAAACGAAAGGTGAGGCAGAAGTCAAGTGGCTACCAGAGGGCAAGTTTTGCAGGGGTTTGCACATCTTTGATTGTAGTAGCTGTCACAAAGCTGGTTTCCAAATGCTTAAACCAGTTAGGCTCCCATCAACTGAACTGAGTTCCTGACAACCTTGATTTTGCCAGATGCTTTTTTTTTTTGCAAATTTGACAAGCAGTGCCTGGAATCTTCAGATCATCTTAAATTTGTTTTCTAATTATTAATGAATTTGAGCATCTTTATGAATGTTTAAAGAGATATCTATTTCTACTTCTCTAGGGTCTTCTTTGACTTGTCTACTGATCATTTTTCTAATAGACATTTTGATTTCTTAATTCATAGATGTTCTGTGGTGTTTTGTACTATTCATCTTTTGTCAGGCTGGGGTGATTAGTATAGCAAGTAGAGCATTTTCCTTGCATGCATATATCCTGGGTTCGACCCGGCATCCCTTTGGTCCTCTGAGCACTATCAGGACTAATTCTGAGTGCAGAGTGAGAAGTAACCCCTGAGCATCACTGGGTATGATTCAGAAAGAAAGAAAAAAATCTTTTGTCACTCACATGTCTACTCTAGCTCACTTTGCAGTTTACATATTCATGATAAATTTTGTTGAAAATTCTTTATAGTGAAAGACATATATTTTTTTTAATTTTTTTCCCCCAAATTTTATTACACCACTTTTAGACATACAATTGCAAGATGCTCATGTAGAGTTTTGGTTCTACAGTGTTCCAACACCCATCCCTCCACACCAACCCATCTCCCATCACCAATGTCCCCACCTCCCTCCTCACTCCCACACCTCAACCACTTGGCGGGTTCTGCATGTCTTTTCTCTCCTCTCTATCTCCCCTCCCGCCAAACTTTCCTACACATCGTAGAATGCAGTACATTAAAGGACATAACTGTTTCCACTAGTTTGATGGACCTTGCGGCCGCAAGCAGCCCGCAACTTAGGGGTCTCATGGTCAGCATCTGGACAGTGTAGGTGGCAGCCAGTGTGGTGGGCGAGTCTCATCCAGCTGCTTCCGGGACCCCCCAGAGATGATGGGCCCACTCCCAAAACCCATCTCTCCTCCTGGGAGCCCCATGGTCAGCTGAGCCTAGGGAGAGCCGAGTTCCAGCTTCCCCAGCCGCGTTTGAGACTGCATGCTATGGCTGGTCGTCCCAGGGCAGCTCCTGTGTGGGGGGGGGGGGGGGGGGGCACCAGGCTCGACAAAATGGAGGGAGCAAGGGCTGACCCCTGACTCCACCTGATGAATTCCCAGTGATTCCCGCCTCTGGGGAGCTGCCCACCTGGGCTCGAACACGTCTTGCTCTGTTAATCTGGTCTTGAGGTAGCATCCCAGCATCCGAACAGCGAAGGAGACAGCTAGTATTTTTTATATTTCATATTAAAGTTCTCTTTTGACTCGTACAGATATTTGTAACATATGCATATATATGTACAAAGTAAGGTCCAATTTAATTTTTTCTGTGTGAATGACTACAGTTTCATATAGTGAAAGCTTTATCATTTTCTCACTGATCTGTAATACATACATTATCACATATTATCTAATATACTTAATTATTCTTTTTTCTATCAATTTTCTATAACATTGATCTTCTACCCACACGGCAGAGCCTGGCATGCTACCCGTGTCGTATTTGATATGCCAGATACCAGTAACAATTATAGACCTCATTCCCATGACCTAATGGAATGGTTTGAGGCTCTTTATGTTCCTGGAGCAAGCAGGTGCCCTTGGGCTCTACTTGCATGAGACAGGTCATATGTAGATGTTACTGGTGCCCGCTGAGCAAATCGATGATGAACGGGAAGACAGTGATACAGTGATACATATATACATATTTATCTTTGGAGATTTATATATGTATATATACATACATATATGTGTGTATCTTACCAAGAAAATCTTTTTTTATTTAAATACATATCCATATAGCTAAACCTGTCCTCCAACACTTTCGGGGACCATATGGGATGCCGGGGGATCAAACCCGGGCGGCACAGGCTGGCCGCATGCAAAGCAAACGCCCTACCCGCTGTACTATCGCTCTAGCCCCAGACATGGGCAGAGCTGCTACTGGCTCTCCCTGTGACCAGCCACTCACGAGGCGCCCGGGAGGGATGGTGGGTTCTAGCCCTGGCCCACCACCCCAGCAGAGGCTCGCAACAAGCCAGACGACCCTCCCACTCCATGAGGGCCTCCATTTTCCACATCCGGACTTCTCTCTCATCAGACCTCCACCCAGCAGACCAGCCTATCAGCTCCTGGCTTGCGCCACTTGCGGCCACACGGTTCATCAATAAAGCCTACAAGAGTATGCTACCTGCACGGCAGAGCCTGGCAAGCTACCCGTGTTGTATTTGATATATATGCCAAATACCAGTAACAATTATAGACCTCATTTCAGAATGGATTGAGGCTCTTTATGTTTCTGGAATAAGCAGATGCCTTGGGCTCTACTAGCATGAGACAGGACATATGGAGATGTTACTGGGGCCCGCTCGAGCAAATCGATGATGAACGGGAAGACAGTGATACAGTGAGACAGTGATCTTCTTATCTAATGCTCTGTCAATACTTTCTTAATTGCTATACATTTTTTAACACTCTAGAAATCTGACAACAATAAGAAGAAATACACAGTGGAGGGAACTTCAGAAGTCTCACAAGGTTAATCTACTTTTTTTTTCCTTCTTGGTCATTCTTGATGCTTGATCTTTCATATAATTTTAAAAAATAATTTTGAGGAGTAGGAATGTCACTCAGTGATGAAGTGCATGTGAGGTATGTATATGAGCTGGGTTTGACACCCAGCACTGCAAAAACAAACCCAAAAAGTTTGATAAGTTCCATGAAGAAAAAGTTAAAAATTTTATCATTTTTTTACAAATCTCAATCTCTAAATCAATCAGAGAATAAATGATATCTTAAGAATATTAAATCTTTCTACCCAATTTTAGCACTCTAAATAAATAGCATATTTCTGTTTTAATCAAGTTCTGTCTTCTCTTTGCAAATGTCTGGAATGTCCGACATTATTATTAGCTTATTTTTATTTTCTGATGTTATTACTAATAGCAGGTAACAATGAATTGTATTTTAGATCTATTATCTATTCCAATCTGTAGCTATCTTAGATTTAGTAATTTACTGTAGCACCTTCTGTTTTATATATACAATCATATTATTTTTTAAAATAATGATGACTGAATACATGCAGAAAATGTTTTATGTTATGTATAATAAAATTGTGATCATATTTGGCTTTTGTTTTGAGGCCGCATTTAGCAGTGCTCTGGTATTAATCCTAACATTACTTGGGGGACCATAGTAGTTTTGAGAAATCAACTTGGATCTGTCCTGTATGGGGTAAGTACCTTACCCACTGTACTATTTCGCCAGCACCAAGTCATCATGATTTTTATTTTTTATTTGTTAATGTGATCACTATCACTATCTTCCCATTCATCATCTATTTGCTAGAGAGGTCACCAGCAATATCTCCATATTTCCTGTCTCATGCTAGTAGAACCCAAAGGCATCCGCTTGCTCCAGGAACATAAAGAGCCTCAAACCATTATATTAGGTCATGGGAATGACCTAATATAAATGTTACTGGAATTTGGCATATAAAACGACACGAGCAGCTTGCCGTGCTGGTGGCATACTCTTGTAGTCACCTCTAAATAAAGTATTTATTGATGAACCGTGCGGCCGCAAGCCGGGCTATGATAGTCTGGTCTGCTGGGTGGAGCTGTGTCGAGAGGGAAGTCCGGATGTGGAAACATTAATTTAACACAATAAGATATTAATGAAAAAATAAGTTTGAGTATATTATTTTATCTTTTTGAAATTAATTTATCTATTGACATTTTTATTGAAGTATTACAATTTATCATACTGCTAATGATAGTTTCATGTATACAACATTCTAATACCAAGTCCATGAGAGCCTGCATGCCTCCATCAATATCACAAAAGGCTCCGCCCAACCAGGGAGGCTCAATTCCTATAGAACAATTTTCCAGCTCTGTTGCTTTTCGTCTTTTGTTGCTCCCTTGTATTCATTTAACCAGGGTTCTATCCCCAACACTGAGTATGGTCACTGAACTACACCAGAAGTGATCCCAAGGGCACTGAGCCATAAGCAAGTCCAGAGTGATGCTGGGAATGGTCCCCAAACAAACAAACAAAAAAGAAAACAAGAATAAAATTGTAGACTACGCTCCTGTGTTATGTTGACAAGCATTTTTTTCTATTTTTAGTCTTGATATATATTTATTTTTTCTTGTAAACTGAGTATGTTAATGTTTCTTTTTCATACTCTGAGATAATTTGCATTAGATGGAATTTATGTTTCTTATAATCATAATAGAACTCTCAATAAAACTTTAGGGAGTGTTTTGTTCCGCTTTTTTTCCTTCGTGGAAAGGCTTTAATTGCTGATTTTTTTTATTGTTTAATTACTTAGGTTATCTCTTTGTTTTCTGAGGGCATGGAAATTTTATTTTCCTGAAAATGTTTTCATTTTAAATAAACTAGTAATCTTTTTCATAAATATCTCCTGCTATTTTTTAAGTTTTAATAAAACTATAAATATGTTCTCTTGCTCATCCTTTATATTGTTTTTCTTTCTAAAATTATATTTTCTTCTTTTTGTCCCTGATTTGGCTCTTTCTGAAGTAGCTATTATATTGTCTTTGTTGTATCTTTGTTTATAATTGTGTTACATTTCTGGTCTTATATCATTTATTTTCTTTTAACTTTTGTACTCGGTGATTCTGTTCATTTTATCACCTTATCTTCTTAAATTGAGTGTCATTTATTCATGTTTTACCCCCTCCTCTTTTTTATTATAAACATAAACAAAATAACACTATAAATTTCTCTCTAAAACCAAAATTGGATTAGGGGACTGCTGAGCATCCTTCCATGTTCTGGGAAATCCCTCGGCGAATCCCAGGCTAGCTCTGTGGGCCCAATAGTTCTGTGGGCCCAATAGTTCTGTGGGCCCAATGGTTCTGTGGGCCCAATAGTTCTGTGGGCCCAATGGTTCTGTATTCATTCTGGTTGCATGATGATGTTCCAGCCACACTCTATCTCAGAGAACTGTTGTCCCAGGCCTAAATGCCAACTATTTTTGTTTTTTTTTTTTTGTTTGTTTTGTTTTTGAGCCACATCCAGCAATTCTCAGAAGTTGCTCCTGGTTCTTCACTGAGAGATAACTGCCCGGCAGTGTTCAGGGCACTATACGGGAAGTTGGAGATTCAACCCAGATGTGCTATGTGCAAAGTCTACCCACTATACTACTCTCTGACCTAAATGTATAGCATTTTTATTGCTCTTATAATTTCCTCTCATTCTAAAAAATTAATGTCTTCTTTTAAATATGTAGTAAGCAGAGCAGACTCCTTATTTCTAAAACTTAGCAAGTGATGCCTGTCTCTCCAAAAATAAAATGAAAAAAAATGGGGTGGGAGAGATAATATGCTCCAAATGTATGTAGACAGCCTGAGTTGGAGCTCTGTCTTCCCATACAGCCCTCCAGTCTCCAAACCTAGAATAGGTCCAATTCCAGGCGTGGAGATTTAAAGCAATCTGGTGTCTACACCTCAGCCTGCTGTATCATTTTTTCTTGTTTTAAAATTTTTATTATACCACTTTGAGATATACAATTACAAAGATGTTCATGATTGGGTTTCAGTCATACAGTGTTTTAGCAGCCATCCCTCCACCAGTGCCCTATTCCCACCACTAGTGTCCCCAGATTCCCTCCCACCTCTTCCAGCCTGCCTCTATAGCAGGCACTTTTCCTCCTTTCTCTCTCTTACTCTCTCTCTCTCTCTCTCTCTTGTCTCTCTCTCCCTCTCTCTTTCTCTCTTTCTCCCCTCTCTCTCTCCCTCTCTCTCTCTATCTCTCTCTCTCCCTTGTCTTACATAGTGGTTTGCAATACATGCATTTAGAAATGGGGCCAGAGCGATGGCCCAGCGGGTAGGGCGTTTGCCTTGCACGCGGCCAGCCTGTGCCGGCAAGGGGTTTGATCCCCAGCATCCCATATGGTCCCCTGAGCACCGCCAGGAGTAATTCCTGAGTGCAGAGCCAGGAGTAACCCCTGAGCATTGCCAGGTATGACCCAAAAAAGCCAAAAAAAAAACCCAAAAAATAGAAGTATCATTTGTATCCCTTTGCCTAGAATGCTCAGTTCTAGGCTAGTATTGTAATTACAATACTAATTATTAGCACACTGATTATTAGCGATTATTAGCACACTGTTCCCTTCTCTGTCTTACCTAACTTCTGAGTCCCACATATTTGTGGTGGATTCCACCTATTGACAAGACCTCTTAATCTATGTTTTGCCTAGTCTTGGATATAGGCATCATAATATATATATATATATATATATATCCTGCAAATAAATGCTATATTCTATATCTTTCCTTTTCTATATCTGTCCATTCTATGACTGCCCTTTTCCTTCTGGCTAATTTCACTCAGCATGATCATCTCCATGTCCGTCCATTTATAGGCAAATTTCACATTGTGGCTTGCCCTACAGGCGTTTATAGTTTATCATGTAAATCCCTTTGTGTACATTCAATGCTCAGTTCTTGTCTGGCATTGCCATTTCCCACAATTAGTAAAACACTGGTATATATTTAAGTGGCTGGCCATCGGGCACGTGGTGTATCATTTTCACAAAATAAAAGTAACCCTCTTTAGCTAAAGCTGTCTTCTTTAATTTTACCTTAAGGTTTATTTCACTAGATACTGTTGTTTTGTCAATTTGTTTGGAGGTTATCATTTTTGTTTTATTCATGTTCAGCTTTTCTATGATTTTTCAGTCTTGAAATATAATGTTATAGAAGCTTTAAAATATTGATAATTCTTAAGTTTCACTCATAATGCTGATATTCACATTTATTTACATATTTTTAAAAATACAAATGCAATATATTACTCCTTAGTTTCAGAAGACAACTTTATTTTGGACCTAACAAATTTCTCCTGCGTCTCACACTATCATTGCCTATTACATTGCCTAAAGACTCCAAATCTTTGTCAATAGATTGATTAATAATAAGCCAAATGTATATGTTCAATATTAATGTTTTTCATGCAAAAAATACGAATGATTGATTAAAAGGATAACTTTTTTTTTGCAGAATAGTTTTTTCTGCATAGCTTATTTTAGCTATCATTCTTGGATAAACTCAAAGAAAATTTTCTGACTTCTTTTTACTTTTTCTCTGCCCGTGAATAAATAACCATAATCAGCAGACATAATGAATTAGAGGAGCTAGCAAAGAACATTCCTTGGGGGATGGCAGAACATTGGGGAATGTTAAATGGTGGCAGAGTACATAGTGTTAAACGAAAGAATAATCCCAAATTCCCCTAGAAGAAATGGACCCTAGAGAACATCCACGTTAATCACTTATTTGCTTCTTAATTCCTCCCACCTTCTCCCACCAAATGTTTTTCAATTACAACTCACTTCAGTATGGCAATTTGAAGTGTTCAACATCATAAAAGCCAAAGGCAGCTCTTTAAAGGCCTGCTGCCATTACTAACGCTGTGCCTTTCTACAAATTCTCTATGACTCAGATTAGGATAATGGGTTGTATGGTCCAAGAAAAGCACGAGAGTTCATAATACATGACACATCACCATCACTACTTCAAACATAATGATTATTAAAATTCTGGTTATGAGGGAAGGCACTGGTGACAGGGGCGTGTGTGACGAGAAAATAATACAAAAAGAAGCATTCCATGGGCATGAAGATAAAGAACTTATTTGTTTTGCAACAGCTGTTGCTACTACTCACTGATGCCTGCTCCTCACTGTCCCCCCAGGGGCAAAGTAGAGCATGTGATGATTTATGATTAACTGTTAATACAAAAATGTCTTTCCTTGCAACGCTTCCTTTTCCCACCTCTTTATTTACTTCTTGTCTCTTCTGCTTACCTTTTAAATGCTAGTTTCTTACATGCTGTCATAAGTACATAAAGCTTCTGACATGGACTTTCTCATCCAAAACACACAACACATCACCTAATAGTTAGCAGAACTGAGATCAGAATTCCTGAGTAAATACTCATTCAAATGAATTTGAAAGAGAACTGTAAAAATGCACACAACAATATGTTATTCAAATATTTTAAAGCATTTTCAGTCTCTTCTGTTTGGGTAGCCTGTAATATCCTGGTATGTGATAATTGCTACCGTTATCTCCCAAGCTCCTTTTACCTGATCTTGTGTGGGCAGTGTAGGCCATCAGCTTCTTTAGGTACAAATTACTGAACAATTACTGATGAGAGAAAGGTCATAATAATAGGTTATGGAAGTCCGGGCTGACTTTAGGGCCATTTTGAGGGAACCATTTTGTTTTATTGTTATAAAGATGAGAAGGAAGTAGTTTAAGGTAGTTAGAGACAAGCAAACAAAAGACCAGCAAGCAAAGCTATATAACTTCTACTTTCGCCTCCTGCCTACTCCATTACTTTTAGCATTATGGGAAAAATAACATGATTGGAATGACCTAAAGGTTAAGGGTGGGCAAGGTTTACCTGTAGAAAGTAGATTAAATGCTGTTAGCTAGAGCTTTTTGAAAGTAAAAAGTAGGAACATTTCATAAAATACCAAGTTAACAGTTAGAATGGAAAAGGACTCAAATCACGTTTTGACATTTTTTTCCCCTTGATTCTTCCTTAGTGTGTGTCTTGTACAGAATTGAGATGATGGGGTAGGAATCAGGTGTTGCTGGATAGGGAAAGATACAGAGGGAATTGTTTGCTTGAAAACCAAAATGCCTATTATAATGCTTCTACAGCTATAGTTGCTCCAAAAGTTATATCAAGAAATCGATGCTTCTAAATTGTAGCAATCAATAAATATTTCTTTAGCATTTATTCTGTTTCAAAACTGACTTTACAAAGCTCAACTATCTTTCCTTTAAGTACATAAGCTTATTCATCTGAGAGCTATGACTTCTTTTAAGAAAAGATTTATAAATGGTGTCTCACCTCAGTAAACTTAAAAAGATGTGACACCATTTATAGTCATTAAAATAAGCATATTGGTGAGATTTTAAATCAAAACTATTTTCAAGAGGCTATCATGCATACATACACACAACTACTAAGAGATGAACCAGGAAGATTCATTATATTTTGACAATAATAATAGAATTGTTCTATTTGCTATTTATTGTTAGTATATTTGCTAGTCATTTATTATATTGAGTTATCATTACTATAAACTATACATTTTACTCTAAAATATTTATTAGATAATGGGAATATTATCAAACTTTGAAATTAAAGATGATGTTTAATATATTCAAAAGTTTATAATTTAAATACAATACTTCCCGACCATGAATATAATTCCTAGGACTGGAGGGAAAGTTCAATTGGCTGAGAGTTTGTTCTGAATAGAGAATGTCAGACTCAGTCCTCAGTACCTCAAGGCCCTTAGAGCACCATAGCCAGAAGAAGCCCCTGAGAAGGGCTAGGTGTGCTCTCCCTCCAAAAACTAATTAGCAAATCAACATGGAGAATAAGGAAGATTCCTGAATGAAAGTCTGTCAATAGCTGATTTAAAAATAGCGAAAGGAGATGCATGCTACCCGAGTCCATGTGCTACCCGAGTCCATGTGCTGCTTGAGCCCACGTGGCAGAGCACATGTGGAGCCCAAGGACATGTGTCACCTGTGTCTCCGCTCTTAAGATGGGTACTCTATCTCTCTCTCGTTTTCTTTCCTCCTTCCCCTTCCTTCTTAGAATCCTTGAAAGGACCTTTGTAGTCATCAAATAAATTCCATCTTTCATTTAAAAACATAGGGAAAGGAAAGAATTGAAGCAAAAACAGTGCCCCTTCTTAAAAATGATAAATTGTCCCTATACATATTTAAAAATTAGAGCCAGTTCAAGCTTACCTTCAAATTTTCTGCCCAAAATGATTTATTTACAAGTCCTGCCAAAAGAAAAATTTTAGAGAGCTAAATTGAAGTATTTATTTATTTTTATTGATGTGATATATGTTTCAGGTGTGCACTATTAAAATTCAACATGTATATAGCATTATATGAGGTTCACAATTAAAAGCCCAATCCTACCCATCACCGAATAATTTTCCTCTTTTACTCAATTTACCCATCTCCCTCCCCATCCCTTTCAGGTAATAATTAATTTATATTATAGTATTTTTCAGGAAACAAATACAATCTGATCTCTTCCACTTTTTTTTCTTTTTTATGCTGGAAGTGCTCAGGGAGACCATGTGGGAGGCTAGGGATTGAAACCATGTGCAAGGCAGGCACTTGCTGTACTATCTCTTTGACTCGTACCTAATTTCAAAAATAGCTCATGAGGGGTCGGAGAGATAGTCCAGCAGGTAGGGGGTTTGCCTTGCAAGCGGCCGACCCAGGTTCGATCCTCGGCATCCCATATGGTCCCTCTATCATTGCCAGGAGTAATTCCTGAGTGCAGAGCCAGGAGTAACCCCTGTGCATCGCTGGGTGTGACCCAAAAAAAAAAATCATATGAAAAAATTAATGTCATATTTTACAGTGATCACGGTATACAGTTAAAATTCTTTCAAAAAGTTATTATCCAAGGGGGCTAGCTAAGAGAGATAGAACAGCAAGTATGACGCACACACAGCTGACCCAGGCTTGACCCCCAGGGCCCCAGACGGTTCCTTTAACACTCTTAGGAATGATCGTTAAGCACAGAAGCAGGAATAAGCCATGTGTACCACTGAGTGTGGCCCCAAACAAAAGCAAAAAAAAAAAAAAAAAAAGTTCTTGGTGGGGGTCAGGGATTGGGTGGTGGGAGCAGGAGTGAAACTGGTAGCATTGTGGTGGGAAACATACACTGGTGAATGAATAGGTGTTGGAACATTATATGACTAAAACCCAAATATGAACAACTTTGTAACTGTGCATGACACTGTCATTCAATTTTTTAAAAAATATTTAATTTAAAAAAAATTCTTATCTGAGCAACATAGTAAGGAAGATATTCCATATCTTCCTGCCCAACAATTTAGAATTTAACTATAGGCAAATGTATATTTTTGCAAACTGGAATTAGAATGATATACTACAAAGTCAGGAAGAGTCTTGTCTACCTACCATCAAGTCCACAGTTCCATCTAAAAACCATTTAATCCCACTCTACCATGGGCTGAAAATACCTGGAAAATATCTTTTAGAAAATCATGCAATAGTGAAAGAACTATAGGAAAGTACGTTATCTTACAGAGAATGTTCAACACATTACTGAAACAGACTGCTGAAATTGTTTCTGGAAAATGTATATTTTTATTAAAAATGACAAGAAACAGAAAAAAAAACACACTGCTGAAATGTTTGAGGTGACTGCTTCTTCAGATATAAAGACAGCAAGGCTAAACTTAAGGAACATGAAAAAGCAAGGAATTATGACATCACCAAATGATCATAATAATCTTCCAGACAAAGATATGGCGCTCAGAGTTTTTCTCAATAAAAATTCAAAATAGTTGTTTAGGAAGCTTGATGGGCTACAGGTAAATATGCAAATACAACAAAATATATATCCAGTCAAACAAACAATGGAGAGAGTTAGAGAAATAGTACCGGAAGGAAAGCACTTGCCCTGAGTGCAGTTGTGTCAACCAGATTCATATCCCTGACACCACATGTAGTGCCCAGAGCACAGCCAGGGGGCGCTCGTGAGTATCCTCCTGATCACCACCAGATGTGTCCCACCTACTCCACAACAGATAATGGGATGGCTGGGAAAGAAAATAGTAAGAGATTAAAGGAAGATCCCAGAGACCCAAGAGATTCTATAGCAGGCCAGGACCTTGCCTTAACTGAGGCCAACTGGAGGCAACCCCATGTTGATTCTATGAGCCAGGACCCAGACTGAGGGCAGACTCTTTTGTTCCCTCACCTGTGCCCAGGTAAATAACAGACAGCAGAGGAGTCACCCATGCACACTTGGCTGTGAAACTAAGGTAAACCAAATGGACAACAGCAAGCCCCAGAGAAGGAAGCCATACTGCCCCAGCAACAACTACAAAGTATTGCAACAGACCAGCAAGAGACAAGTGTGGCTTGAGGGATGGTATTCATGGCAATCAGATTGGAACCAGTGTGAGGCCAGAACACAGCATCAGGAGATCTAAAACTACCTTCGTAAAGTTGTTAAAAAGCTAACTACAACTTCATTAGCATCGGGAGTTTTGTAGACAAATATATTACTCAAGGACCCACGTAGGAATAAACTTTGGCTGTAACAATCTCACACCAGCAAGTTGAAATAAAATACATTAAAAGCCCAGAACTGGCAGAGATGTTGTGAATAAAGAACCCCCATTCACCGTCAGTGGGATTTGTGTTTGGTTCAGCCTAACAACAACAAAAAATGTATGAAGTATTCTCAAAAAAGTTAAAAATAGATCTACTATACAAGGCAGCAGTATCACCCCTTGGCATCTTTCCCAAGAACACAAAAACATTGATTTTTAAAGATATCGCATACCTGTTCTTTGCAGCAGTATTTACATTCCCAGGAGCTGGAAACACACCAAATGCCCAAAGACAAATGAGTGGATAATGAAATTATGTTATGGATACACAATGAAATACTACTCATCTATAAGAAAGAACAAAATTCTGCCCTTTGATACAACTTGGATAGAATTAAGGCACATCATCTCAAGAGAAATTGGTAAATAAATCAGAGGGAGGACAAATGCTGGGTGTTCCTGCTCATAGTAAAGAAACAAGAAAGAGAATGAACAATAGTAAACTTTGGCCATACAATTGAGATTACCAAGGAGCACTTGTGGGAGAAGATAGGGAGCAAACATAGAAGGGACATCAGGTCAGTGGTAGAGAGTTCGGGCCCGTTTTAGAAAATATTTTTATTTTCTAAAATAAAAATAAATTTTTTATTTTATAAAATAAAATATTTTATTTTTTAATCACGACTCCATGATTTACAAAGTTGTTCATTATACAGTTGTTTCGGGTATAAAATGTTCCAACACGAATTCCACCACCAGTGTGACATTCCCTCCACCAGTGTCCCAGTTTCTCACCCACTACTCTAGCCTAACGCCTTGAAGACACAAATATTGTTTGTTACAACATAAAGAAAAATTAAATTACCAAAACTTAGATCAGTAAGAGTCAGTTTGTGATCATTGTTAAATCTCACAAGACATTACTTTAGTATTCACTGTCTGAGGATTTGCTGTGTTGGTTGGTGCTAGTTGAGACTTCTGTGTTACCTTATAGGCTCATTGAGCTTGGTGGTCTTCTACACAACTTTCCCATTAGATGTTGTGAACCCACTGGACTGAGTACTAAAATTTTGGTTTCCAACCACATGATTCAGCTCCAGGAGTATAGAGCTAAAGCGATTTGGTGGCTTAGCTGTTTGAGATTCAGTTGTTGAGCTGGAACCTTTCTATAGCAGAGAGTGTCAGGTATGGGTGGGGCTTCTGTGCCTTCTGGAAAAGGGAAATCTTCCCACCCTCATTCCAAGAAGGACCCAGGGTTTTGAAACCTTTTAGAGGTGTGACACTGGAGTTCTTGTCACTTCAGTGGCAATCAGGCCATTAACTTTGTATAGCAAGAATAAGTACTACTACTATTGTTAACCATGTTTCCTCAATAATGGTAATTGTTTAATACTCTAAACAACAAGTAATAATTACAAAAACAGGACTACTTGTTTTCTCTAATAAATTCAAACAAACATTTAAAAAAAGGATTGCCTCTAACATTTCTCAAAGATCTCCAAATTTTTAAACAGAAGAATCATGCCCAAATTTATTTTAAGAGAGCTATATTAATTAGATAAATTAGATAAGGGAATGACAAGAAAAGAAATTATATACTTGTCAATGAAGAATCACTTGATCACTTGATCACTTGAATCCCATTATTCGTTGATTTGCTCGAGCGGGCGCCAGTAACATTTCCATTAGACCCTATCACATGCCAATGTAGCCCAATGGCATCTGGTTGATTCAAGAATATGAAGAGCCTCAAACCGTTCCTTCAGGATCTTGACAAGGAAGTCTGACCATCTTGTAGGTGGGCGGCCACGTGATCTTTTGACATCCCGTGGGATCCAGTTGGTAATGGCTCTAGTCCAGCAGTCATCTCCAAATTGCATTACATGTCCAGCCCATCTGATTTTCGATGCCTTCGCAAATGAGACAGCGTCCCTGATTCTGGAATAGTGATGGAGGTCGGAGCTCCGGATTCCTTCACTCACTTGAGTGAGACGTGATATTCCAAGCATAGCTCTTTCGATGCCTCTCTGGGAGACCCGAATAGCATTCTCATCCTGCTTTCGTAGGGCCCAGGTCTCTGAGGCGTAAGTTAATGCAGGGAGAACGGTGGAGTCAAAGAGATGTGCCCGGAGCCGGAGGTTCTTTGTCCTTTTAGCTATTTCTTCGATGCCTTTGAGGCATTCCATGCCTCTCTCTTCCTCCTGCGCAGCTCAGGTTTTAGGTCATTTGTCATGTTGACTTCTCAAATGTTGAGAAGTTATGTGTACCTACGTACACATAACTGCTGCATTCAGAGATGTTTGTTCCATTGACAGTGAATGGGGCCTCTGGAACTAGTTCATTCTTCATAAACATGGTTTTTTTTTAGATTCAGCTGTAGACCTATCTTTCCACTTTCTCGGTCGAAGTCAGTCAGCATTTGTGCCGCTTGGCTAATGTTTGGTGCTATTAGAACGATGGCATCAGCGAAGCAGAGGTGGTGTATATTGCCGACTATCTATCTTCACTCCCATTCCTTCCCATTCTAATTGTTGCATGATGTTCTCAAATGTAGCGCTGAATAGTTTTGGTGTAATGGTATCACCCCTGTCAAACCCCTCTTTTCACATTAATGATCACGTCTTTGTAGAATGGTGAGATCCTGGTGGTGAATCCGTAATACAGCTCACGAAGGATCTTGATGTATTGGGTGTGAACGCCCTGTTTGGCTAGGGCTTCGATGACTGCTTCAGTCTCCACAGAACCAAAGGCTTTCTGTAAATCAATGAACGTGAGACAGAGCAGCATCTTGTACTCCCTACAAACCTCAATGAGCTTGGTTACTGTGTGGATATGGTCGATTGTGCTGAATCCTTTCCAGAAGCCTGCTTGCTCGCATGGTTGTCCTTCATCTAGTGTTCTGCTAATCCTGTTCAGGATGACGTGTAAACACCTTGTAGATGACAGACAACAGGCAGATGGGGCGATAGTTGCCGATGTCGTGAATGTCTCCCTTCTTGAACAGTAGAACTGTCCTGCTGGTTTTCCATTGGGCACCTTGCATTAGGACAGGTAGCAAGTGAAGAGCCGAGCTAGTGTATTGATGAGTACCGATGGCAGATTCTTCAGGTGTTCGGGTCTGACTTTGTCCTGGCCTAGTGCTGTTCCCTTCTTTTACCGATGAGATGGCATGTCAGATTTCAGAAGGGAGAACGTTGGGAATGACATATCCATCCTGTGGAATTTGGTATGTGGGCAGGTGGATGTGGCTATGAAAGAAATTTGAGTAGAAGTCCTGGATAATCTTCTCCATTGCCTTTCTGGAAGATGTGATAGATCCATCAGGGCGTCAGAGGGCAGTCATCTTGGTCTTATAGTTGGCGAAGGACAGGTGGGCAGTGCGAATGCTTTCCCGGCTTCTGCTGCATCTTCCAGTATTTCTGCTCTTCTGTCTTTGAGGTCTGTTTTTATCCCTTCTCTGCATCGTTTAGCAAGCTTGGGCGTTAGCATTTGGTCTCCTGAGGCTTGCGCCTTGCCACGTTGGCAAATAAGCTCAAGAGTTTCTGAAGACAAGCATCCTTTTGTGTCTTTCTCTCTCTCGGCATTCTTCGCACAATCATGGAGGTGCTGAACCAGTTGGTTGTATTCTTCATCAATGTCGTCAATGATGGTATCTTCCCATGTTGCTGCAATGGTGCCAAAGAGTTCCCAGTTGGTGGTCGTTCTGGGAGTTCTCTTCTTAAACTTTGCAACCTTTTCTCCCGTTGTGGAAAGAATTTTTGCACAAAGGAGACGGTGGTCCCATCCTGTTTGGAATTTGGGGACGACAGCTACATCGGTCAGACAAAACCATTGATTGAAGATGATGTGGTCAATTTCACTGTGGAACTGTCCTCCAGGAGATTCCCATGTCCAACATTTCGCTTCAGCCTTCTGGAACTGTGAGTTCCCATGAATGGTCTTGGTGGACATGATGAACTCAGATAGTCTCTCACCCTGTTCGTTCAATTCTAGGCCATGGGTCCTGATGTGGAGTTCTTCAGCCTATCTTCTTGGTCCTATCTTGGCATTAAAATCACCAACTTCTACTATGATCTTGTAGAAGGTCACCTTCCCTGAGCACTGCCAAGAGTAATTCCTAAGCACAGAGGTAGGATTAATCCCTGAATATCACCAAATATGTCTCCACTTCTCAAAAAATTACAATATCCTTTCATGATAACTACTTTTCTTTTTTCTGGTGGGGGTGTGTTGTATCACAACCAGGGATGCTTACAGCCTAACCTATATCTGCACTCAGGGATTGCTCCTGACTTTATTAACATGGTATTTATAACACTTAAAATAGGACTCTAAAAGCTTCGTTTTATAGGAGAATTGGTAGCGAGACAAGATATAAACACTATACATCAAGATATGTTATGCAATAGTGCTATTTATAATACACTCAAATGTGGTGTAAATCTTATGTAGCATATTTATGCACATTACTAATTTTGTTTTTATTGTCTTAATTTTAGAGTTCATATGTGTGAGTGTATTGCTATGCCAATATTTTATCAAATATTTAGCAACATTTTAATAACTGTAAGGAAAGAGAAAAGAAACAGAAATAATAAGCAAATTTAGAAAAGTTTTAGGATACATAATCAACTTACAAAATCAATCTTATCTATATATGAACAAGGAATGAGCTGTAAAAAACAATTTCTATTGTGATAGCATCAAAAAATACTCAGGAATAAATTTAATCAAGTAGATGAAAGATCAATACACTGAAATATAAAAGAATTTTCAATATGAAAGACATAAGAATCATCGGAATCCCAGAGGGACTGGGAGGCAACCCTAATGAGGGAGTAACAGTTAAAGACATTGTTGAAAATTTCTAAGACCTGTAGAATGCAGGTATCTAGTTTCAAGAAGCCTGAATGGTTTCAACTAAGAGACACCCTAAAAAAAAGAGACTAAATATATATCCTAATCAGAATGATGAATACAATAGGTAGAGACAAAAGACTGCAAGCAGCAATACCACTTGATCACTTGACATCCGGTTATTCATCGATTTGCTCCAGAAGGCACCAGTAACATTTCCATTGGACCCTATCACGTGCCAGTGTAGCCCAATGACATCTGCTTGATTCAGGAATATGAAGAGCCTCAAACCGTTTGTTCAGTGTCTTGATAAAGAAGTCTGACCATCTTGTAGGTGGGTGGCCACATGTTCTTTTGACGTCCTGTGGGACCCAGTCAGTAACAGCTCTAGTCCAGCGGGTTGTCTCCAAATCGCATTACATGTAAAGCCCATCTGATTATTGATGCCTTGGCAAAGAATCTACTATCCATCTGGATAGTAGATGGAGGTCAGAACTCTGATTCCTTCTCTCACTTGAGTGAGGCGTGATATTTCAAGCACAGCTCTTTTGATTCATCTTTGGGAGACCCGAATAGCATTCTCATCCTGCTTTCGTAGACTACAGGTCTCTGAGGCATATGTTAATGCAGGGAGAACAGTGTAGTTGAAGAGATGTGCCTAGAGCTGGAGGTTCTTTGTTCTTTTAGCTATTTCTTTGATGCTCTTGAAAGCATTCCATGCCACTCTCTTCCTCCTGTGATGCTCAGGTTTTAGCCACGTCCACCTGCCCACATACCAAATTCTGCAGGATGGATATGTCATTCCCAACATTCTCCCTACTGAAATATGACATGTCGTTTTGTTGGTAAAGAAGCAAACAGCACCTGGCCCAAACAAAGTCAGACCCGAAGAGCTGAAGAATCTGCCATCAGTACTCATCAATATATTGGCTCAGCTCTTCACATGCTACCTGTCTGAATGCAAGGTGCCCTCCCAATGGAAAACCAGCAGGACAGTTCTAATGTTCAAGAAGGGTATGTTCAATGTTGTACATCCACAGCATTGGCAACTATCTTCCCATCTGCTTGTTGTCCATCATCTACAAGCTGTTCACTCAAGTCATCCTGAACAGGATTGGCAGATCATTAGATGAAGGACAGCCATGCGAGCAAGCCAGCTTCCAAAAAGGGATTCAGCACAATCGAGCAGAAATATCAAAGAAGGAAATTTCATAAAAAGGAGTGTCCCTTAGATTTACAGTAGATTGTCACTCCAAGCCTAAAACAGTGATAGGATATAGTGAAAAAAAATTCAGTGAAATGAATGCTTCACCAAGAATGCTTTATCCATTAGTCAATCTGTTATGCAAAAACTGGAGATCAGGTTTTACAGAACTGAACTTAGGGTCTCAGATGATTGGAACCATTTTGGGGTTCATTGGTGGAGGGTATGAGCATTTTGATGGTGAGTATGGTGATAGAACATTGAAACTACTGCTAGTCGTATTATAAATCATGGTCACTTGATCACTTGAATCCCGTTATTCATCGATTTGCTCAAGCGGGTGCCAGTAACATTTCCATTGGACCCTATCACATGCCAATGTAGCCCAATGGCATCTGGTTGATTCAGGAATATGAAGAGCCTCAAACTGTTCCCTCAGGGTCTTGACAAGGAAGTCTGACCATCTTGTAGGTGGGCGGCCACATGATCTTTTTGACATCCCGTGGGATCCAGTCGGTAACAGCTCTAGTCCAGCGGTTGTCTCCAAATCGCATTACATGTCCAGCCCATCTGATTTTCGATGCCTTGGCAAACGAGACAGCATCCCTGATTCTGGAATAGCGACGGAGGTCAGAACTCCGGATTCCTTCACTCACTTGAGTGAGACGTGATATTCCAAGCATAGCTCTTTCGATGCCTCTCTGGGAGACCCGAATAGCATTCTCATCCTGCTTTCATAGGGCCCAGGTCTCTGAGGTGTATGTTAATGCAGGGAGAACGGTGGAGTCGAAGAGATGTGCCCGGAGCCGGAGGTTCTTTTGTCCTTTTAGCTATTTCTTCAATGCCTTTGAAGGCATTCCCATGCCGCTCTCTTCCTCCTGCACAGCTCAGGTTTTAGGTCGTTCATCATGTTGACTTCTCGACCTAGGTACACATAACTGCTGCATTCAGAGATGTTTGTTCTATTGAGAGTGAATGGGGCCTCAGGAACTAGTTCATTTCTCATGATTGGCTAATGTTTGGTGTTATTAGAACGATGTCATCAGTGAAGCAGAGGTGGTGTAGTTGGCAATCATCTATCTTTACTCCCATTCCTTCCCATTCTAATTTTCGGCATGATGTTCTCGAGGGTGGCACTGAAGAGTTTTGGTGAAATGGTATAACCCTGTCGAACCCCTCTTTTCACATTAATGATCACTTCTTCGTAGAATGGTGAGATCCTGGTGGTGAATCCGTAATACAGCTCACGAAGGATCTTGATGTATTGGGTTTGAACACCCTGTTTGGCTAGGGCTTCAATGACTGCTTCAGTCTCCACCGAATCAAAGGCTTTCTGTAAATCAATGAATGTGAGACAGAGCGGCATCTTGTACTCCCTATAACCTCGATGAGCTTGGTTACTGTGTGGATATGGTCGATTGTGCTGAATCCTTTTCAGAAGCCTGCTTGCTCGCATGGTTGTCCTTCATCTAGTGTTCTGCTAATTCTGTTCAGGATGACTCGTGTAAAAAGCTTGTAGATGACAGACAACAGGCAGATGGGGCGATAGTTGCTGATGTCGTGAATGTCTCCCCTTCTTGAAGAGTAGAACTGTCCTGCTGGTTTTCCATTGGGAGGGCACCTTGCATTCGGACAGGTAGCAAGTGAAGAGCCGAGCTAGTGTATTGATGAGTACCAATGGCAGATTCTTCAGGTGTTCGGGTCTGACTTTGTCTAGGTTGGTGCTGTTCCCTTCTTTACCGATGAGATGGCATGTCAGATTTCAGAAGGGAGAATGTTGGGAATGACATATCCATCCTGTGGAATTTGGTATGTGGGCAGGTGGATGTGGCTATCAAAGAGATTTGAGTAGAAGTCCTGGATAATCTTCTCCATTGCCTTTCTGGAAGATGTGATAGATCCATCAGGGCATCGGAGGGCAGTCATCTTGGTCTTATAGTTGGCAAAGGACAGGCGGGCAGTGCGAATGCTTTTTCCGGCTTCTGCTGCATCTTCCAGTATTTCTGCTCTTCTGTCTTTGAGGTCTTCTTTTATCGCTTCTCTGCACCGTTTAGCAAGCTTGGATGTTAGCATTTGGTCTCCTGAGGCTTGCGCCTTGCCACGTTGGCAAATGAGCTCAAGAGTTTCTGAAGACAGGCGTTGTTTTGTGTCTCTCTCTCTCTCGGCATTCTTTGCACAATCATGGAGGTGCTGAACCAGTAGGTTGTATTCTTCATCGATGTCATCAATGATGGTATCTTCCCATGTTGCTGCAATGGTGCCAAAGAGTTCCCAGTTGGTGGTCGTTCTGGGAGTTCTCTTCTTAAACTTTGCTGCCTTTTCTCCCCATTGCGGGAAGTAGAATTTTTCACGAAGAAGACGGTGGTCCGATCCTATTTGGAATTTGGGGACGACAGCTACATAGGTCAGACAAAAACCGTCGATTGAAGATGATGTGGTCAATTTCATTGTGGAACTGTCCGCCAGTAGATTCCCATGTCCAAAGTTTCGCTTCAGCTTTCTGGAACTGTGAGTTCCCATGAATGGTCTTGGTGGACATAATGAACTCAGATAGTCTCTCACCCTGTTCGTTCCATTCTAGGCCATGGGTCCCGATGTGGAGTTCTTCAGCCGATCTTCTTGGTCCTATCTTGGCATTAAAATCACCGACTATGGTCTTGTAGAAAGTGTGATCTTTTTATAGAGCTCCTCCAATTCCATGTAGAATTTCTCAATTTCATCTTCATAAAAATCCTTTTATTGAGACTTGATGGGAATAAAAAACTTGTAGGTATAAATCATGGTACCTCAATAAAAAATGGAGAAAAATCAAACAAAGACAGTAAAAGAAAGTTAGTATGTTAGAATGCAAAAGCATATTTAACTATATGTTAGTATGTTAGAATGAAAAAGCATATTTAACTATATGTTCTGGAAATCATTTCCCATACACTTTTTCTCCTTCATAAATTTTCCTCATAAGTGAATTTTACTTGAGTTAACAAATCTCATTATCTCAAATTTTTTATAGAAAATTTCTAAAAGACACTTTTAAAAACAGGGTTGTTTTTCCCCCTACCTCAAGCTCTACTACAGAGCAGTTGTAATTAAGACAGTGTGGTATTGGTATAGGACAGACCCTTAGACTTATGGAATAGAACTGAGTATCCTGAAACACACTGTCATATATACAACCACTTAATCTTCGATAAAGGAGCAAAAAATATTAAGTGGAGCAAAGAAAGCCTCTTCAACAAATGGTGCTGGGAAAACTGGGCAGCTACATGCAAAAAATGAACTTAGATATCCTTCTAACGCCATGCACAAAAGTCAGATCATAATGGATTATAGATCTTAACATCAGACATGAATCTATAAGGTACATCGAAGAAAACATAGGAGAAACGCTCTACGACATCGAAACTAAAGTATCTTTAAAGACGACACACCACTGACCAAGCAAATGGAAGCAAAGATAGACAAATGGGATTATATAAAATTGAAAAGCTTCTGCATCTCAAATGAAATGATGACCAAGATACAAAGACAATCCATAGAGGGGGAAAGGATATTCACCCCATACCCATCTGACAAGGGGTTAATATCCAGGATATATCAGGCGCTGGTAGCACTTCACAAGAAAAAAACAGCCAACCCCATCAAAAAATGGGGAGAAGAAATGAACAGAAGCTTGCAAAAAGAAGAAATTCAAATAGCCAAAAGGCATATGAAAAAGTGCTCTTCATCTTTAATCATCAGGGAGCTGCAAATCAAAACAACAATGAGGTACCATCTCACACCACAGAGACTGGCACAAAACAGCAAGAACAACCGGTGCTGGCGTGGATGTGGGGAAAAGGGAACTCTCATCCACTGTTGGTGGGAGTGCCAACTGGTCCAGCCCCTTTGGAAAACAATATGGGCATTCCTCCAAAAACTAGATATTGAGCTCCCATTTGATCCAGCAATAGCACTCCTGGGAATATACCCAAGAGACCGAAAAACACATAGCAGAAACACTATCTGTACTTCTTTATTCATCTCTGCACTATTCACTATAGCTAGAATCTGGAAACAACCTAAATGCCCGAGAACAGAGGACTGGCTAAAGAAACTGTGGTTCATCTACACTATGGAATACTATGCGGCTGTCAGAAAAGATGAAATTATGAAATTTACCTGCAAATGGTGGACATGGAGACTATCTTGCTGAGTGAAATTAGTCAGAAAGAAAAGGACAGATATAGAATGACTGCATTCATTAATAGGATATAAATAGATACCAGTGTTTTACTAAGTGTGGGAAATGGTAATGGCAGATTAAAACTCACCATTGAATATACACAAAGAGACTCAAGTGATAAACTAAATATCTGCAGGGCTAGCCACAATGTGTAAAAAGAGAGGGAGAGAGATGCAGAGAGAGAGAGAGAGAGACAGAGAGAGAGACAGAGAGAGAAAGAGAGGATACAGGGCTACCTGCTGTTGAAGCAGCCTGGGGGTGGGTGGGAGGGGGTGGGGTACATTGGTGGTGGAAATGGGGCACTGGTGGAGGGATGGGTGCTGGAATACTGGAATACAAGAACCAATTATGAACACCTTTGTAATTGTATGTCTCACGGTGGTATAATAAAAAAATTTTAAAAAATTAAAAAAAATAAAAAATAAAAAACAGGATTGTATAGAAATCACAACAAAAATACAGAACTTTTGTCATGTAATCTTTATTTTTATGAACTGTAATTATTAAAATTTTCTTAGAAGTTGATCGATATACAAGGTAATTTTCCCAGACAAACTAATTTTAGACTCATAAATTGTTTCCTGTCTTTGTGTTTGATTTCTATAGCATCTCTCTTGAAACCCCTGGTATCAAGTTGCCAACAAATAGTGGTGATCCTTGGCTTTTATTATGTCTAATATCTATCCAAATGCTATCTTCTGTCAATATGCATCGGCCATAGAGTTAATTTGTACTTTTGTACCTCAAGTAGCGAATAGCTCTTTTTATATAGTAATACAGAAATTGAAGAGATAACTGAGTGTCTGCAGTATTAGCATCTTTATTTTATTTTATTTTATTTTTGCTTTTTTTGGGTCACACCCACACCTAACAATATTCAGGGGTTTTCCTTCTGCCTCAGGAATTAGTCCTGGCGGTGCTTGGGGGGACCATATGGGATGCTGGGGATAGAACCCGGGCCAGCACAGGCCAGCCACGTACAAGGTAAATGTCCTACCCACTGGACTATCGCGCCAGCCCCATTATTGACATCTTTAATATAAAGTGTTTATATAGAGTTTATTTAATTATTTGAATATTGTTTTATACTTTCACTTACAATTTTATTTTAGATATCTGAAAATAGAAAGTGAAAAGGTTGATGCTAGTGATAAGATGTGTAGATTTCATAAGTACAATTCAAATGATAAAGAGATGGAAATCATTTAGGCATGTTAAAGGAAGGAAATCTGATTTCAAATGGATACTTAAAGGAGGTAGGCATTCAACTGGCAAGGAAATAAACAAAGTTAAAACTTTGTGAAGTGCTACAAATTATACCATTAAATTTTATATTCACATTTAATTTTTAGCTTTCTGAGACTCGAGCCCTTTAAAATCTATTATTTATATTCTAGACATTTACTCATTCATGCAAATTTTTTAAGAAATGCATTGTGTATAAAATATTATTTTATAGGAAAGTCTTTACTTAATGATCAAGGGACCTAAACAGTAAGAAGATTTTACACATAAAAATATATGTGATCATGCTGAGTGAAATTAGCCAGAGGGAAAAGGACAGATTTAGAATGACTGCATATATTTGTGGGATATAAAAAATAGCATGATACCAATATCCAAGGCCAGACAAGACATGAATCAGGAGGTCTTATCAGTGGGTAGAACCTTCTGCAAATGTGTGGGAGCCGGAGGTTAGGTAATACAGAGAAAGGAACAGTGTACTAATAATTATGGTAAATGATAATACCAGCATAGAACTGAGCATTGAAAGCAGACAAAAAGATATACACGACCCTCTAAATGTATGTATTGCAAACCAGAATACGGAAGAGAAGAGAGAGAGATAGAGAGAGAAGTGAAAATTGCCCGCCATAGACGCAGGCTGGGGAGGGTGGATCAGAGGACATTGGTGGTGGGAAATGGGCACTGGTGGAGGGAGGGTGCTGGAACACTATATTACTGAAACCAAAATATGAACACTTTTGTAACTATATATCTCATGGTGGTATAATAATAATTTTTTTTTAAATTTTTTAAAAAATAAATATAACTGGTTCTTTTTTTAGAAAAGTTGATTTAGGCTACTTGAAGCCAATAATAAAGCCCTGTGATTTCATAAAATATATATGTTGAAATATAGCATGGAAACATCAAAATTTATGTTGAAACTATTAGACCTGAGGAAAGATAGAGACAACATAATATTAGTAGGAGGGGCTGGAGAGATAGTACAGTGGGCAGGGCATTTGCCTTGCATGCATGACCTGGATTTAATCCCCAGCATCCCATACTGTTCCCCGAGCAAGGCCAAGAGTAATACCTGAGTGCATAGACAGGAATAAGCCTGAACATCACCAGGTGTGACCCAAAAAAGATAATAATAATAATAATAATAATAATAATAATAATAATTGTTGGGATTTGAGCTGCTAGTCTTAGGGTTAAGCTTTTCCCCCACCACAAGACCCTAAGGGCAGGACCCAGAAATGGGCCCTGCCCATATGGTTACACCCAAAACATCTGTGCATATGGGGAGCTAAAGTGAGGCAGAATGTGCCTGGTCTTCTGACCTCTGATCACAGGAAAATGTAAATCAATGATAGTTATCTTGCAAATGTTACCTTACAAATGCTAAATCTGTGACTGCTTTCTGTTACAATGGCCCCAGAGCTTGCAAATGCCCTGTGGTGTGTGCTTTTACCCCCTCCTCCCAAATATTGTATAAAAGGCTTAAACTGTGTTCAGTAAATCAAGTACTGCTATCCAGAACTCCCTTCTCAGCAGCAGCGGCAAGGCAGAGTTTGTCCCAAGTCCATCCCTCTCCTCTTTTCTGCAAGGATGAAGTCAGGCAAGATCTAGGTCTTCCTCATTTGTGTCAGGGTTGTGCCCAAATACTATTATTATTATTATTATTATTATTATTATTATTATTATCGTTGTTGTTATTATTATTATTATTATTATCATCATCTTCCTCATTTGGGCCCCTGACAAATAATAATCACTTGTATCACTTGTCTTCCCGTTGATCATAGGGATTTGCTCGAGCGGGCACCAGTAGCATCTCCATATCTCTAAATAATAATAATAATAATGATAATAATAATAATAATATAGATATTTTAGCACCCTTCTGTCACCACTGCACAGATAAACTAGGCCAAAAAAAATAAAAATGAAATGGCCTTGAAGAAATAAATGACAGAGATAGGTCCCAATAGACATGTACTGGGCCTTCCACTGCCAAAGCTTAATATTCCTTCTTCTCCAATACACATGGGACTTTTTCCAAGATAGACAACATGCTGGAACACAGAACATGTCTTCAGAAAATCAAAAATCAAAAAGATAAAAATTATATCAACTATCTTCCCACAACATAATAATCTTAATGTGGAAGTTAATCAAAAAGTGAGGGAAAACTTCAACAACTTGGAACCTAAACAACTTACTACTGAAGACCAGTGGGTCAAAGAAAATCAAAGAAGAAATGAAAAGTTTCCTGGAGACAACTAAGAATGGAGATTTTAGATATCTGAACAGATGGGACATAGCAAAAGATGTTCTAAGAGGGATATTCATAGGAAGTAAGCGTTCATCGGGAAACAAAATAAATAGCTTAGCTACACACCTCAAGTTACTAGAAAAATACATCGATTTGGTAGTGTGGGGATGCAAGTTGAAAGGAGAAAGTATCGGGTGCTTAGAAGACGGAGGCGGGAACACTGGTGGTGAGTGTGGTGTTACAATTATGTGCAGGAGAAACCCCTTAACAAGATCGTAGAATCACAGAATCTCAATCAATACAATTTAAAATTTTTATTTACTTGAAAAAATAAAAAGGAGCCCAAAGTAAACAGAGGGAGGGGAATAATAAAATTCAGAGGAGAAGTTTTTGGTTTCTATTTTGGTAAATCTAACTCCCTCTCCACTGCCCAAAAATCAACAAAGTCAAGAGCTAGGTGGGAAATGGAGAGATAATACAACATTCAGACAGCCTTGGATCTACCCCTGCATAACCCATGGTCCCCAAGCTCTGCCAGAGTCAAACCTGAGTGGAGAGCCAGGAATAAGCCCTGAGGACTTATACCAAAACAAACATCTGAACAAACAAAACCATTGGAACCCAAGAGCTATTTTAAAGAATAAAGAAGATCCATAAACCATTATCGTTCTTCACACAGAGGAAACTCAAACAGGATTAGTACATGAAAAGTGAAAAACTAACAGTTTGTAACTTGAGAGACAAACTACAACTACCAAACTTTATAGTGCCTGTCATAGTCTGTGTGAAGGTGCCAGGGTGCAAGGGACCTAGGGACACTAGTGGAGGGAAGTTTACAGTGATGGTGGGATTAGTGCTAGAACATTATATGTCTAAAACTCAACTATCAACAACTTTGTAAATCATAGTTCTTTAACTTTTTAATTTTTAAGTGATAGAAAAAAGAAGTGAAAAATTACAGTGATTACAACACAGATGTAGCATGCACTTGAACTAGTATTGCTTCTAGGCACCACACAGTACCCTCAGCATTACTAAGTGTAACCCTTGGAGTGTTGCATCACTGCCCGGGTGGCCTTGATATCCCCAAGACCCAGCATCAAGCCAAGACCTCCAAGATCCCCCAGCATCACATTGTCAATACCATAGAAACAAAAAAAAAAAAATCACCCAAGATTACTATTAAAAGAAGAGAACTTTAAGTCATGAAATTGGAGATAAATTTCATGAATCTGGTAAACTTTCTGAATATGGTACCTCCCAGAACTGAGTGGGAAGGAAGCAGAACACTTGAAGAAACCAACTGCTTCCTCTGTTCCAGCTTCTGGAAAGCTGAAGTAACCGGAACCCTCCTACACAGTTATTGTTTAGGACAAAATTACTGTCAAGACCCCATGGACATAGGTGCAAAGATCATCAACAAAATAGGAGTAAATAGAATCCAAAACCACCGTGAAAGAAAGGATCATAAGGATTTATCCTAGAGATTCAGGTATAGATCAATATAAGCAAATCAGTGTGATACATCATATCAGGATAAAAATCATGAGATCATATCAATAGATGCATATGAAGCATTTTACAAGACCAAATAACTGTTAATGATTTAAAAAAATAAACTCTCAAAATTGGCTGGACACAAATTCACATTTGTTCTGGTAGGGAATGGGACTTGATTTTTGAACCATCACACAATAAAAGTGTCATCTTTCAATAGGGAAACAAAAAAAATTGGCTGGGTAGAGAGTACAGAAGGTAAGATGCTTGCCTTACAAGTGTAATCTCTCTTTAGGACCCAGGACCTACATATGGTCCACAGAGCATTGCCAGAAGTAAGCTCATAGTACAGCAGGAGTAGCCCAAAAACTAACCCATAAATAAATAAATAAATAAATAAATAAATAAATAAATAAATAAATAAATGGCTTGACAAAACAGGGATAGAAGGAAGTTTCCTCAATAGAATGATGGCCATTAAAATCTGAAGTCTTTCCTCCAAGATTAGACACAAGTCAAGAATGTCTCCTTTTCTTTTTTTTAAAGTATTTTATTATACCACAGTGAGATATACAATTACAAAGATATACAATTAAAAACTTCATATTTGGGTTTTGGTCATACAGTGTTCCAACACCCATCCCTCCACCAGTGCCCATCTCCCACCACCAACGTCCCCAGTTCCCCCCCTCTCCCCAGCCCACCTCCATGAGAGGTTCTTTATTTCTTTCCCTTTCTCTCTCTTTCTCTTTTCCTTCCCTTCCAGACTATAGATTACAGAACATACATTAAAGGGTTGTCATGTGTATCTTTTTGCCTCTATTTAATGCTCAGTTCTAGGTTGGTATAGCACTTTTTGACAATTGTTAGCACACTGTTCCATTTTCTGTCTTACCTAGCCTCTGACTCCCACACACTTGTGATAATTTCCACCTTTGACAAGACCTCCTGATACATGTTTCACTTGATCTTGGATATTGGTATCATAATATATACATATATATTTATGTCATGCAAATAAATACAGAAGAATGTCTCCTTTCCACCATTAATATTCAACAGAGAATTGGAAGTTCCTTCCACATCAATTAGGCAATAAAGAAATATCAATATGATATATATATATTAGAAAGGAAGAAATAATTATTCTTATTTGCAGATGTTATGAAACTATAGAAATTATAGAAAACCCTAGATATTCTACAAAACATGCTCCTAGATATAATAAAGATAAGATATAAAAATAGATAAGATATAATGAAAAGACATAAAAAATAGATGTAATAAAGATTCTCCTACACAGTAAGATAAGGGACTACAAATCAATATGGAGAAATCTACAGCATTTCTATATGCGGCAATTCAATAGAAGAGAGAAAAAAATCCTATTCACAAGTGTGTCCCCCTAAATCAAGAACTAGGCATCAATTTAACAAAGAAGGTGAAGGACTTTACCCAAAGCAAACTATAAATCATTATTGGAAAAAAACCAGAAAAAGACAAGGAAATGGAAACACAAACCCTATTCAAGAATTGCAAAGAATAATGTTGTTAAAATGACCATCCTACCCAAGGCACTACACAGATTCAATGTAGCAGTCATTAAAATTCCCTTTGCATTTTTAAAGGATGTGGACTAAGTGCTATTAAAATTTATATGGAGTAATAAAACTCCCCCAAAAAGACAAAGCAATTCTGTGGGAAAAAAAGAAGAGGTGAAACTTTTCTTTCCCTGACTTTAAATTATACTATAAAGCTATAATAGTTAAGACTGTGTAGTACTGGTATAAAGGCATACTCTGAGACCACTGGAATAGAATTGAGAGCTGAAAGATCTTCAAGATATATAGCCAGCTTATCTTTGAAAAGGGTTTAGGTGTGAGAAGTAAAACAAAGAAAACTTCCTCAAAAAAATGGCACTGGGAAAAATGCTTGGTGATGTGAGGAAACACTGTATGACCAAAACCCCAACATGAACATCTTTGTAATTGTATATCTCATGGCGGTATAATAAAATATTAAAAAAAGAACTTGGTTGTCTATCTCACATAGTAGACATTCAAAGAGGATTAAAGACCCTCATAGTATGTCCAAATCTGGAAATTATATCTAATAAACAGGGGTAGAACTCTAATGATGTTAATTTCAGAAGGATCCTCATCGAATCCATGCCATATGGTGGCCAAGCAAACAGAAATAAAAAAAAAATATAAAATTAAAAAAAAACTGATGGGATCACATCAAACTAAGAAGTTTCTTACTACAAAAGAAAGAGCAAGAGTCATAGTACAGTAGGCAAGGTACTTGCCTTGCATGTAGTCTACTAGGGTTCAATCCCTGGCAACCCATGTGGTTTTCTGAGCCCTGCCAGGAGTGATCCCTAAGCACAATGGGAGGAGTAAACCCTTAGTACCACCATGTGTGACCCACAACAAAAACAAACAAATAAGAAATAAGTAGCAAATAAACCCCCTTTAGACTAGAATTAACACACATCTAACAGAAGTCTAATTAGCCAAAATATATAAAACACAAAACTTAACCAAAAACCCTAAGAAATCCATTTTAAAATAGGGAGAAGGATCTGCCAAAGAAAATTATACATATGGATAATTGTCATATAAAAATGTTTTTTTTTATCACTTATCATCAGGGACATGCAAATTAAAATAACAATCATCTCATAGAAGTGAGATAAGAAAATATCAAAGAAAGCAGGGAACACCCAATGCTGGTGAGCACGTGGTAAAAAAATCTTCACACTCTTGGTAGTGGTGTTGTCTGATTCATCCCCTATGGAGAATAATATGGACACTTACAGTTTGCTGCTATTAAAAAGAAATAAAATTGTTTTTGTATACAACCAAGAAATTACACTTATTATCATCTACTCCAAAGGCCTCAAGACAATAGTTGGAAATGATAATTTGTGCTTCTATGTTCTTTGTAGCTCTGTTAATAGTCAAGTTTTGGAAGCAATCTAAGTGCAAGAACAGGTGAGCAAAAGAAGAAGTTATAGTAGTGTGTATAGACAGTGGAATACCATTCAGCCAAAAAAGATGAAATCTTGTGATTTGCTTCTAACTGGTTGAAACCAGAGAGTATCTTGATGAGTGGATTAGTCAAAGGGAGAGGAACAACTACAGAATGATATCTCTCATATGTGTGGTATAAAGAAACCCAACAAATGGGCATTGGGTGTAAAGACCCTGGGAATCAGTTTACAGAAGCAAGTTTCTAAGGCAGAGCATTTGTGTTGGAGTGGGAGGAAAATCAAGTCATCAGTGAAGAAACATGCATGCTGATGGCAATGGTTGATGTGGTGTTGGAGCACTGTATGCCTAAAACATTAAGAGCATTGTCAATCATAGTCTAAATTTAAAATAAATGGTTTAAGAAAAAGAAAAATATTTTGTTTCCTGTTGCCAAAATGTTTGCGTTAGCTGCACAAGCTATTGCTTCAGCCACAACTCTTTTTTGATTTTTTGTTTTGTTTTGTTTGGGGGGGTCACACCTGAAGATGCTCAGATGTTATGTGGGATGACGAAGATTGAACCCTGGTCAGCCACATGCAAGGTGAGTGCCCTACCTTCTGCATGATCATTTCAGTCCTGTCTACAGTCACAGATTTTTCTGGAGCCCTAGAACTGCTCTCTTGGTTTGTCTTCCCATGCTTAGGGGCAATAACAGCTTTTCCAATGTTTCTACTCCCAGATTAATGCAGCATTCTTTATTGGTTTCCGTAAAACTTTATTATGTTCTCCTTTAGTATCCCATTTGAGGGATTCACCTGTCTCCTCTTGATGTGCTCCAGCAAGAGAATCTAGAGGAATGAAGTACTCAAAAACCAAGGCTTAATTTCTCCCCCTACCCTCACTTATAACAGCCCAGCGCAAAGCAAGCGGCAGCGCGTTCATCAATAAATGCTGGACTTAGAGATGCCTACAAGAGTATGCTACCTGCACGGCAGAGCCTGGCAAGCTACCCATGTTGTATTTGATATGCCAAATACCAGTAACAATTATAGACCTCATTCCAGAATGGATTGAGTCTCTTTATATGTTCCTGGAGCAAGCAGATGCCCTTGGGCTCTACTAGCATGAGACAGGACATATAGAGATGTTACTAGGGCCTGCTCGAGCAAATCGATGATGAACGGGAAGACAGTGACAGTGATACCCTCACTTAATTAAATTACCATGATTTTGTAGAAACCCCATAAGGGAAAACATGATTTGTAATTGAGATAAAATTTAAGTGGTTCTAATTCAGTTAGAGCCGGTAGAATTTTGTTTATAATTAGTGTAATGATTTTCACTCAAGTCAACAAGAATGAACAAACCAAAAATGATTTTTTCTTATCCAAATATTTCACATCATTCCCACTATTCAAAATTTTCCCTGAGTATAAAAAAAATCTTACCTGAATGTATGAAAAAGAAAATCACAACTCAGGGTTTAAGTTTCATTGTTTTATTTTTGTTTTGTTTTGAGGCTACACTCAGCAGTGCTCAGGGAATACTCCTGACTCTGTGCTCAGGGTGACTCTGTGCTTTTGGTGAAACTTGAGGAAACACATCTGGTGCTGGGGATCAAACCCAAGTTTATAGCATGCAAAGTGTGAACTTTAATCCCTTTACTATATCTCCAGCCCCTCTGGGTTAATTTTATTAAATTAAATCTAATTTATGCTCAATACCTAACATGCTGGATAATTTTACATCTCCAGATTGATAATAAATCTTCTAAACAAGAATAATTTATCTCAATCTGGACTAAAGTAAAATTTGAGTTTGCCCATTTTCCCCCTCTGAAGTCACACTATTGATTGTGGGTTTAAATAAATAAGTTCTAGTAATTTAGGAAAACAACTCTGATGTTTAATATCATCTCTTTGCTGTTTGACACTGAAGCTTCTCTTAACGGGGCTTCGAACAAGGAGAATTCTACTAGAATAGAAGGTAGAATTTAAAATGTCTCTAAGGTTATTCCTGTCTACTTTATAGTTTACTACTAGGTGAGAGAGGAATTTCTCTTATATGCATCAGTAAAGCACTGTAGATAGTCAACTTAGGTTCTTCAGATTTCTTCCCTCCCTTAGCATTCCCTCCCACAAGAAAAAAAATCATCTGATCAGTTTTATGCATTTTCCTGTGTGATTATTATGAAAAAAGTAAGTATTTTTTCATCAACTATCACTATCTTCCCGTTAATCATTTATTTTCTAGAGCGGGCACCAGTAATATATCCATATGTCCTGTTTCATGCTAATAGAACCCAAAGGCATCTGCTTGCTCCAGGAACATAAAGAGCCTCAAACCATTATATTAGGTCTTTTCGTCAACATTAAACTAAATTTTCCAACTGTCACTCACTTTGGATGATCTTTAACTGCTACAAGTATCAAAAAATTATGTATAGATAAATTCTGGGCTGATAGTTCTTTTACCACACCCACCGTCCCTAGCAATCCGGCTGTGACACAAGGCACAACTGAGCCAACAAAACCAAAGTCCATGTGAGGAGGCAACATCTCCAGGGAGACCTCATCTGCCTGGAGACCCTTCCTAGCATCAACTGTGTAATTTTTAAGAATCTCCAAGTGTCTCTGTGCCTTAACCTCATGAAAGCGTGAACTGAAGAGAATATCAGTGTCCCCTAGATCTCAAAATAATTTTGGAAAGACACAAATGAGTTAATGTGCATTTTGCATGGAATTGGAAATACTTAACCCAAAATACTGTCATTGTCATAGTCATAGTCTCTGTGTTTTTGATTTTCTTTTAATTTTAGGAGTCGCAAGTTGAAAAATTGAAATATTAATCATACGATCACTTTCTATTCAATATTCTGAACTGTTATTTGAAGATAATTCTAGTCATCCAACCAGCCTGCTTTTTCATTCCCGCTCCTTTTCTTTCTCTCCAATTTCCTCTCCCTAAGCCCTCCCACCCTCTCTCCTCTCCAGTAAATGCTTCTTCTTTAAAACACCCCCACACCCATCTCATACACGCACACACACACACACACACACACACACACCACACACACACACACACACACACACACACACTCCCAGGGAGGTCCTCTTTCTCTGTTGCTCTCTTTCAGCCAGGCCCATAGTTCTGCTAGGTCTCTAACCCCTTATTTAAGCATAGAAGACTTTAGCTCAAATATTAACACATCTGTATCTAATTAAAATTCTGTTTTACTCAGCCTACAGTTTGCTGAACACACCCAGACACTGCAGTAACTTTTGTGAAGTTTGCTACATGCAAACAACTACCCATCATTATGCTAGTTGCTCCCGTTTGTTCCCGACTGCTGTCCGGTGAGACAATTCTTCAGAAGCCCTTTCACAGACAAAATCCGTTCATTAAAATCAGGAAGGACTATGTTCACCTCAAGAACTACTTTTTTTTTTGATGAATATGAGAACATGCAGGGGTCAGCTTTTCCCAATGTCATGGCAAGAAAGCCAAAACCAATATTTTCCCCCTGTCATTGTGTTTCCTCCACCCTACCCAGTCTCTAGCACCCCAGAATGTGATTGTGTTTGGAACCTGACCTGCTTAAAAGTGTGTTTGAGTGAAAATAAGGCAGTTAGGATCAATCGTAATACAATCTGACTGGTGTCCTAACCAGAAGAGATTAGGACATAAGGGAGAGACACCAGAGATGCACAAAGAAAGGGACGTGCGAGGAAGAAGCTAGAAGGTAGCCTGTTGGGGACTGCTGGGGCCCCCTAACAACACCAGGAAGAGAGTTCCCTTTTACCTGTGAAGCTGGCGTGGAATGGATGAAAACTCAAGAATCCGCGCAGTTTTAAAAGACTTTACAATCACAGGTTCTGATATGCAATCGAAGAACAGGAAAAAACCCGGACTCTGGGTTCCCGGCTGGACCCTGGCCACATGTAGGTCAAGATGGCTGCCAACACGTGTTGACGCCTAACAGAGAACGAAGAAGAAGGAAAGAGGAAAGCATCAAGGGAAGCCAAAATGGCAAAAAGACCCCTTCTACTTTCTCCTAGTTTCTTTTATAGACAGAAACCCACCAAAATCTTCTAGCCCAGCCCATTGTGGGTTGGGCTATCTAGGATGAAGCCAGGTAAATGACCCTTTTGAACTGTAGATCTTTAGGTGGGCCTTTGGTTCAAGCTTGCAAAAGCCCAAGCTGATTTCCAGAGGCAAAATCTCCCTAGTCCTAGGTAAGACAAAGAACGGAACAGTGTGCTAATAATTGTCAAAAGTGCTAATACCAACCTAGAAATGAGCATTAAATACAGGCAAAAAGATATACATGACAATCTCTTAATGTATATATTGTAATCCACAATTGGAAGGGAAGGAAAAGAGAAATAAAGAGAGAGAAAGGGAAGGGAAATAAAGAACCTGTCATAGAGGCAGGCTAGGGGAGGGAGGAGGGAATCGGGGACATTGGTGGTGGGGAAATGGGCACTAGTGGAGGAATGCATGCTGGAATACTGTATGAACAAAACCCAAATATGAACATCTTATGAACATCTTTGTAATTGTATATCTCATGGTGGTATAATAAAAAATTTTAAAAAAGAAAAAATAAAAAAGAAAGGAAAAAAAGAAAACGAGCTGTTTGTTTGTTTAACACCATTTAAAAAAAATCTCCATAGCAGAGTGAGGAGGGACTGTATATCTGAACCAGAAAGCAGTTCAGAATGTAATTTGTAGGAAATGGCATTAACACTTTTTATCGTGGAATATATAGCTAGAAGACCCCAGACTCTGGATCCCACTAAGGTTAAAAATCCATCAGAATAATTCATTTTGGAATTACCTTTAGAGTCAGAGACTGGCATGTGTCCGAATTAGGAGAATAGATTTTATTATGGTTTACAAACGTAGCCAAGTACTCTTGGAATATCTACATGTATGTCCCACATCAATTAGACAATTAGAATGGGAAGGAATGGGAGTGAAGATAGATGGTCAGCAACTACACCACTTCTGCTTTGCTGATGACATTGTTCTAATAACACCAAACATTAGCCAAGCGGCACAAATGCTGGCTGACTTTGACCGAGAATGTGGAAAGATAGGTCTACAGCTGAATCTAAAAAAAAACTATGTTAATGAAGAATGAACTATTTCCAGAGGCCCCATTCACTCTCAATGGAACAAACATCTCTGAATGCAGCAGTTATATGTACCTAGGTTGAGAAGTCAACATGATGAATGACCTAAAACCTGAGTTGCGCAGGAGGAAGAGAGTGGCATGGAATGCCTTCAAAGGCATCGAAGAAATAGCTAAAAAGGACAAAGAACCTCCGGCTCCGGGCACATCTCTTGGACTCCACCATTCTCCCTGCATTAACACACGCCTCAGAGACCTGGGCCCTACGAAAGCAGGATGAGAATGCTATTCGGGTCTCCCAGAGAGGAATAGAAAGAGCTAGGCTTGGAATATCACGCCTCACTCAAGTGAGAGAAGGAATCCAGAGTTCTGACCTCCATCGCTATTCCAGAATCAGGGATGCTGTCTCGTTGCCAAGGCATCGAAAATCAGATGGGCTGGACATGTAATGCGATTTGGAGACAACCGCTGGACTAGAGCCGTTACCGACTGGATCCCATGGGATGTCAAAAGATCACGTGGCCGCCCACCTACAGGATGATCAAACTTCCTTGTCAAGACCCTGAAGAAACGGTTTGAGGCTCTTCATATTCCTGAATCAACCAGATGCCATTGGGCTACATTGGCACGTGATAGGGTCCAATGGAAATGTTACTGGTGCCCACTGGAGCAAATCGATGAATAACGGGATTCAAGTGATCAAGTGATCAAGTGTTCCCACGTGGAGACCCGTGGGAACAGAATATTGATCTGAGGCAAGCGAGATTCATGATAAAAATATTTACGCCATATAAAATTATGAAATGAATCCAATTCTTCCCAAATTCCCATTGTGTCTGCTCCGGAGGTTCCCAAAGGCAGGGACCAGCTCTTCACATAAGCTAAGTGTAGCTGGAGGCTAAGGCTCAGTAAGTTATATCACCTAACAGTGGTCATCTGCAAACCAAGAAGAGAGACTCTGAGGATACCAACCTGATTGGCACCTTGATCTCAGAATTCCTTCAGATTCCAGCCTCCAGAGCTATTCATCAATTTCTTGTGTAAGTCACCCTACTGGTTGCATTTTGTTAGGGAGGCTTAAGAAAGTTTATATATATATATATATATATATATATATATATATATATACACATATATACACATATATACATATATGTATGTATACATGTATATATACATACATACATATTTATTTTATAGTTATATAAAAGTATATATTATAGTTACATATATTTATATGTAAGTCCACCCCAGAACCCAGCTGAAGAGCCTATTACAGCCCGGCTCATCGGACCCACCCTGCAGCAGTCTTTCTCAAGTCTGGCCCAGGTATGCTGATCCAGAGAGTCACAGACATGCGGCAGAGCTGCTACAGGCTCTCCCTGTGCCCAGCCACTCAAGAGGCACCTGGGAGGGATGGCAGGTTCTAGCCCTGGCCCACCACCCCAGCAGAACCTCGCAACAAGCCAAATGACTCCCTCACTCCATGAGTGCCACCATTTTCCACATCCGACTTCCCTCTCAACAGAACTCCACCTGCAGAAGAGCCTATTACAGCCCGGCTCGTGCGACTGCAAGCGGCCACATGGTTCATCAATAAATGCTGGATGTAGAGTTGACTTCAAGCGTATTCCACCCGCATGGCAGATCCTGGCAAGCCTCCCGTGTTGTATTTGATATGCCAAATACCAGTAACAATTACAGACCCAATTCTCATGAACTAATATAATGGCTTGAGGTTCTTTATGTTCCTGGAGCAAGTAGATGCCCTTGGACTCTACTAGCATGAGACAGGACATATGGAGATGTTACTGGTGCCCACTCGAGCAAATTGATGATGAAAGGGAAGACAGTGTAACAGTGTAATATTTATATATGCATACGTATATATATATATACATATATACATAAACATTTGGTTCAAAAAAGTGCAGTATTATTGCAACAAACACCCAAATATCTGTAGTTGGCTTTGGAACCAGGTAACATGCAAACACTGTAAGAGTTATGAGGTGCATGCTAAAAAAAAAACAGATTGTCTGGACTAAATATTACCAGATGTATGCCTGATATTCATGGAAATTATGGTGAATGCTCAGAAATTGGAAATATTTTGTTGGACACTGGAGAAAAAGTGATCCTTGTTAGAAGGTGGTTAAGAGCTTGGTGAAGTCATGGGTATGAGTATGTTAAGGAAAGCAGGAAGTTCAAGTGGTGATAACCTTACATATTTAGCTGAGAAAATTTCTAGATAAACTGTTGAAGGTATAGCCAGGGTCTTCCTTATTGCTTAGAGTGAGATGCAGTGTGAAAGACAGTTAAGCAAAAAGGAGCTAGACCTAAAAGATTTTGAAAATTGACCTATCAATATTACCAAAAATAAAAAAATAAAAACAAAAATGGTGAAGGAATGTTTTGCAAAGAACACCAACTGTATTAGTGAACAATTATTCCATGAAGAGACTAAAGATGCAATTCATGGATCTAATCAGGAGCCAGGAAAAAAGACGGAAACTGCTATCAGAAACACTGCCAATTTGTGCTAAAGGGGATGGCAAGACAGGACAAAAAGAAAAAGGTCATTGACCTTTAACTGTAATATCAAGTCATACCTCAATCTCCAGTTTGCCAAACAATCTTGATTGCTTTGAACTTACTGGTCTCCATAATTATGTTAGACAAGTATTTAAAAAAAAATATATATATATATATATATGTGTGTGTATTTAATTTATATTTAAAAATTTTAGTATGTATGTTTTTATATACAATTCTATTGGTTTCACATCTCTGGAAACTCATAACTGATATACCAACCCAACCCTTACAAAGCATATAAATAAGTATGGGACATATTTAGACTCTGACCCTATCAGTGCTTTGGTTAATTATAGGCATGTGTGTCTATAAGCCTGAGTATGTCTTTGTTTTATTCTTTGTCACCTACACATTAGTTAGCTTACAACTTTCTTGCAGTTTTATGAGCCAATTTACAACCTCATAAAATAAGAAAGTTGTATCAAACCAAGAACAAATTATCTCTTAGAATTTAATAACTTTTTTCTCAGATTTCTAGTCTTCATTACAATGAATCGTTGAGGTCAGTTACTCTGGTACATATGAAATAAGTTTGTGGAACTTTTTTCTCAGCCTCCATTGAAATAATCCTGGGCTCTCTCTGCATTGTCATCTGTCCATGTTCCTTGATTACTCTTCTTAATGCTATCATTGGTTTTATTTTTAGTAAAGATTAATATTTGGTACCAGATGGATTAAGATTTTGAAGTATCTTAGGAATTGGTTTCTAATTGCTATTATCTATGAGAAGATGAAGAATGGAACTTTGGCTATTTTCTCAAGTAAAAAGAACTCAGTATTGGGAGCATCACAAAGAAAATGAATTGACTCATTAATTCGCTCAATAAAAATGAATTAACTCACTAATAAAGAAAAATTTAAAATACGAAAGAGACATTGACTTTTCAGGGATGTTTGTGAGTAACTGAAATTCACAGGTTCCATATATGTGTTGGAAGACCTTTAGCTGGTACAAAGGGATCACTCATTGAGAGCTCTATTTGCAAAGCCTAGCTGCCAATACTAACTGCTGCAGACTACCTCGTGTCCATATTTGTGAATGGATCACACATAATAAGTTGCAATGTACATTTTTTCCCTAAGACACTATCTGAGTAATATGAAAGTCCTCTCTTGAGTATCCACCACTGTTGTTAATAACAGCCCAGATATTTGAATGTTCTGAAAAAATTATCATCAAGGATGTGCAACTAAAAACTACACTTCTGTAAATATCTGTGTGTGTATGTGTGAGTGTGTGTGACCAAAATGTTCTGATAATTTGTGTTGGATAGGAAGAGGAAAGTTTGCTACAACTACTAACTTCAAATTAATGGCATCTACACCAAAAAAGGATTTTTAAGTGGGATGATAAGACAGGACAGTCACACCCTAGTCATTGAGATAGAGGTGCTCTACTTCTTTTTTTTTATTTCCCTCTAGAATTTTCAACCTCATTGTATATGATAATTTTTACCTGACTGTATTCTACTAACCATGTTCTTTTCTTGCCTCCAGCTGTGGTAATAGGAAATAAACAAGGCTGATATTTACAACTCCATTTTCTTACTTACTGAAATATTCTGTGATTTTGTTCCCTGATTAGATTCACACAATTACTGGTTTGCTATTTTCCAGGCTATTGAGCCCAGGTTGCAACTAGATCAGAATTCTACACCCAGTGTTGCTCACAGGACCTGTAGCTTCATGTAGTGTAATTCCCACATTATTGCCACTGATTTCCAATTGTAAAGGGCAACCTAATTTTTAGATTTGAGAGTTCACTTACATATGTTTATCACATACAATATGGCGGACATATTATGAAAAATAACCATAAGGAAATGAGAGAATATTTATTTATGCATAATTATCTAAATTGATCCTCCATACTTGTTTCCACTAAAAATGAGAAAAATATATGAAGCTACACACATATTTAATCCGAAGGCTTAGTGTGATCATTTCCATTAGAGATGAGTTAGCGTTAATGTAGAGCTTTACTAAATACCATTACATCATTCTGTAGCAGAGAGAAAATGTTTATATTAAGTGCCATGGTTGAGAAGTCTATTATAATATTTGCAAAGATCATTTTGGGCCACATTTGTTGTGCGGGTGCTTTTTTCAAACTTGCCATTTATTTTAGTGTCAAGAAAGACATTTGGGGAGATTTACAGATATCAGAAGTTGTAGAGCAGTAGTATGTATATTTATGTCAGAGAAGATTTGGATGTCACTAAAGAGTTAATGTTGCTGAAATATATTTATGTTTTCCTAAAAGAAAATTCATATTACAATCTGGATAAGGGGAGAATAAACTCAAAATTAGAGGCTAAGTTCTAAATAAAAAGAGCCAAGCTATGGTCTCCATGACTCACACAGAATTATCAACTCATTTTTTTTTGTTCACTAGACACTGGAGACCATGGTACATTTCTGTTGGTGCAACTAGGCTGGCTTTGTTGGAGGATCCTGAGAAACTGTCCAGTGTTCTTTATAGTACTGACTGTCCTCAGTTCATCTCAAAGATCTCTTTCATCTAGTGGCAAAAGGTCCAAAAGTCAATGCCTGATACACGTAACTTTAAACTAGTGAAAGAAGTGAATTGTATTCATTCTAGGGCTCACCTTGGTGAATTCAAATGCTCTGAGATGCCCTTGAATCAGTATGATCTTTATTATATCTTCTGGGTTTATACTGAAATCAGCAGAAAAAAAATCTGCAGAAAACATTTAATGGCTCTTTTTTTAAACTTAATGTAGTGAGTTATGGTGTGATCTAGAAACTGTTAATGTAATACAGTTTTAGCTAACATATTAGCATCCATACTCTGCCCTTTTCCCCTAAATTTGTCATTAGTTCTTGTCATTGGTTCTCCTGAGACCCATGCCTCATTTTCACATATGATACACTTAAAATTTGTAAGCTTTGCTTTTCAAAGCTCAGGATTAAACAATCTATTTTGTGGCGTCCTGTAAAGTTACATCAATAATGGTTTTTGTCATCTAAACATGAAAACCTCCTAAGAATCAGTATTTTCTAAAATTAAAGATATTGGAATGCATTGTTTCTGATTTAGTGATAGTTTTTCAACTCTCACTTATGGTCTTGAATTTATTGCTCACTCTGCATTTTCTCAAGCTTTTAGTTCAGTTGCCAAATATTGTATAAAAAAATAAATCCCTTTTAGAAGTTCCCTTAGGTTATGTCATGAGTCACTTGAAACAGAACCAAATTTCCCTGAGTGTATTTTTCCATTGTTAATGGGAGTAATGAGTAAAATAAGAAATTGAGGGGGGAAAATCAAAATAACTAAAACTAGTCTATTTGTTTTAAAATGCATTCTTTAAAATGTTCTAAGAAATATCAGTTCTTCACTTTCCAATAATATTAGAAAGAATAAATCTATTGTATCCTTTACTTAACTTTATAGTTTGAGAATTATTAATAATATTGTTTTTAATATTATATTCAAACATCCAAGATGTTTTTCATTTCATAGTCCTTATTGGATGATGATGCATCCTAAATGAAGACTTAGAACCTGCAATTATTTATATCGAAAAGTTGGTTGTAAAGTTTCACATCCGATAAGTTTATGAATAAACAGCTCCTTAAGGTAGGAACTATGTTTTATTCTTAACTATAGCCTTATCTCTAACTTCCATATCAATATCAAACTCATAGTAAACTCTTAGGAGACAGTTGCTTGATCAATGAATCAGTTATTTTATATTTAGAAGTGTGTATTAGATATCTCAACAGATTAAAATAACTAATTAATTAAGCTATTATCAATATGAACTACATATACTTTCCTCCAAGGTTTTGCACAAATTTCACATTTTCTTGATTTGAGAATAAATTCCAAAGTCTAAGAAGACATCATGGTTTAAAAGAAAGCTCTCTCCTCAGGCAATTTTCCCAAGTCTTTACAGTAAAAGTCCTTATCCACACTACCAGACCCTTTATAAACCTTGACATTGCAGTCTCCTATGTCAATTTTCATGCTTCATCAAGAGAACAAGATGGGTGAGGTTATATTAAAGGACTTTCTGTTAATTCATAAGCTTTGAAAGTCACCAGTCCTAAACAGAGATATATGACTAAAATTTTGCATTTTGATAAAATATATTTCAGAAGAAACTGCACAGAATGAAAAAGAAACATTAAGAGCACATCATTTTGCATAGACAAAATAAAACTTAAAATAAGTTTATCTAATATATTACCCAAATCAACAATAGCAAAATGAGAAGTATGATAGTTGAAAGGGGCAAAATATCAAAATATAATTTATATTAGCACTAAGAATAGAGAGATGAAATCAAGAATACTCATATAATAGTTTTAATGGGAAATACATTATAGTATTAACAAATAAGCAAAAACCTTGTAGGGAAATAAAGACCTTAAGGTTGACTTTTGGTGTTTTCAAATATTAGATTCCCTGAATCTAGTAATGATAAAAAGTAGACACTAATGTCTTATTAATATGAAACCACTAATGTCATAACAAGTGTTATGAAGTATTTAGTCATTATCTATTGAGATAATCCTAGACAACCACTCAACTGAATGAGCACTTTACATTGAATCAGTAATGTTTTTAGTACATACACATGGAAAATTTTATCCCAAGGTTTTAGACCCTATTTTTAATTTTTTTTTTATTAAATCACCATGAGATACACAGTTATAAAGTTGTTCATGGTCGGGTTTCAGTCATACAGTGTTCCAATATCCAATCATCCACCAGTGTTCATTTCCCATCATTTAATGTTCCCAATTTCCCTCCCACCACCCCCTGCAACATGTCTCTATGACAGGCACTTTTCTTCTCTCTCTCTCTCTTTCTTCCTTTTTTTTCTCTCTCTTTCTCCCTCTCTCTCTTTCTCTCTTTTTCTCTCCCTTCTTTTGGGCATTATGACTTGCAATAACTGAGAGGTTATCATGTTGGTTCTTTTACCTATTTTCGTCATGCAGTTCTTATCCAGAATGATCATTTCCAATCATCATTCTTGTAGTGGTTCTTCTATATCCATACTGCCTTGTCTACCAGCACTTGAAGCAGGCTTGCAACCATGGATCAATTCTCCTGGCCCTTGTTTCTACTGACCTTAGTTACTAGTATCATATTATGTATTTTTATGTCCCACAAATGAGTTCAATCATTCTATGTCTATCCCTCTCCTTCTGACTCATTTCATCCAGCAGGATACTCTCCGTATATACTCATTTATAAGCTAATTTCATGACTTAATTTTTCCCGGTGACTGTATAGTATTCCATTATGTAGATGTACCATAGTTTCTTTCCCTGCCCCTCAAGGTGTTACAGGTGTGGCTGTGGTGCATGGCTGCATCAGCAGGTGGCAGACAGGAGACAGTCTTGTCTACACCCAGGGCTCTGCCCCTGGGCCCTGGATGATTGATGGTCTGACATAGAAAAAGACTGGGCCCCTTCGGATGAACCCAGGGCCATGGCAGAGCCTGGAAAGCTATCCATGGTGTATTCGATGTGTCAAAACAATAACAATAATGGACCTCATTCCCAGTGAATGGAGACATTACTGATGCCTGCTCGAGCAAAGCAATGAACAATGGGAAGACATGTGACAAGTGACCATATTTTCTTTAACCAGTCATCTGTTCTCAGCCACTTAGATTGTTTCCAGATTCTGGCTATTTTAAATAGCGCTGTAATGAACATAGAAGTGCAGGTGGCCTTTCTGCTGTATATTTGTGCCCCCATGGTATATTCCCAGGAGTGGTATTCCTGGGTCAAATGGAAACTCAATTTCTAGCTTTTTGAGAAATGCCCATATTGTTTTCCAAAAGGGCTGACCAGTTGTCATTGCCACCAATAATGAAGGAAGGTTCCTTTCTCCCCACATTCATGACAGCACTGGGTTTTTTTTTTTTGTTCTTTCTGATGTATGCCAGTCTCTGTGGTGTGGTATGATATCTCACTGTTGTTTTGATTTCATCTCACTAATGATTAGCAATGTAAAACATTTTATGTGTCTTAGACCTTGTTTTTGCAGCATGTGTCCATGATGAAGTCCCCAAATAAGCAAAAGTGAACAGCTTTATCTCTTAAGAAAATTCTGTGCAAAAGGCATAATCTCATTTACCCATGGTTTTTAGGGCCAGACAAAGACCAAAAGTTAAATAGAATGGTTATTTGGCTCAATACAATTAAACAACAATATTTTTATTTCAATCTTGCAACTATGCAGACAGTTTAAGGCACACTACTAACTAATGAAATAGCACTATGCAATAAGTAATGAAATAATCACACACATGCAGATTCACAGAGATGCTGAACCCTGTAGCCATATAATACACTTTATTATTGCTAATACTATTGATAGCTCTCAAGAAAACTTTAAGTTCTCTTTCAAGTCAGTAGAAGAACCATCTAAGACCTAGGTCAAGTCTGTGTAACTAGTGCCTCTGTCTCTCCAGATAAACCAATCCTTATTCCACCTCACTTTCTCAAAATCCAGGGACCAGGAAATCAACAAGTTGCCTCTTATTTGAAATCAGTAAATTTTGCCTGCTTAAAAGTTCAGAAAACATCAACTTCTACCTGATATTAACCTAAAATATATAAAGCGTTAGAGATGATGGAAACATATATCTACAAAGAAATATTTATATATACTCATACATGTACTAATACATATTTATATAAATACATGTCTCTATGTATAGATTCTTAACTTATCAAAAGCATTTAATAGCAAATTTTACACTTAAATAGTTTCAATTTTATTACATTTAAACATTTTTATCATAAGTTCATAAATCACATACAAAACCATCTGATTGATCATTTCTTCACTCCCTATCTCCCTTTTTGGTGGAATGGCAATGAAACTTTGTTGGTACTAAATGGTGACACACAGATAAAGAGAGAGATGTAGCTAAAACCTGAAATGTCACAATATTGTAAACCAACGATAATTCAATGGAAAACAAATTTTTACTAGATTACTGATTATACAGTAGAGGGAAAAGATGAGTAACCAATCGTGTGGCCAAAAATATTAAATGATTAAAAAAAGCCAAATAAAACTGCCAAATAAATTCTGTCTTTCCAAAATTTAAAAATAAGATACGATAAAATAAAAAATCAACTTCTATTTCTTCTTTTTACTGTCATTAAAAAGTGTATATTTTGGCTATTGAAGAAATAGCTAACAGGACAAAGAACCTCTGACTCCAGGCGACATCTTTTTGACTCCACCATTCTCTCTGCATTAACATACGCCTCAGAGACCTGGGCCCGATGAGCATGATGAGAACGCTACTCGGTTCTCCCAAAGAGGAATCGAAAGAGCTATGCTTGAATATCACACCTCACTCAAGTGAGAGAAGGAATCCGGAGTTCTGACCTCCATTGATGATCCAGAGTCAGAGATGCTGTCTCATTTGCTAAGGCATCGAAAATAAGATGGGCTGGACATGTAATGCAATTTGGAGACAACCGCTGGACTAGATCCATTACCAACTGGATCCCACGGGATGTCAAAGATCACATGTCTGCCCACCTACAAAGTGGTCGGACTTCTTTTGTCAAGACCCTGAACAAAAAAAAAAGTAAAAAAAAAAGACCCTGAGCGAATGGTTTGAGACTCTTGTATTCCTGGAGCAAGCAGATACCATTTAGGCTACACTGGCACATGACAGGGAAAATGGAAACATTACTGGTGCCCACTCGAGCAAATCAACGAATAACGGGATGTCAAATGATCAAGTGGGTGAGTGATATTTTGGCTATATAGAGAACTTAAAGGCCTAAGCACATGAAGGAGGCCCAGGTTTGACATAGCTACCTGTCTCATATTTGATATGCCAAAAACCAGTAACAATTATAGGCCTCATTCCCATGACCTGAAGGAATGGTCTGAGGCTCTTCGTGTTCCTGGAACGATCAGATGCCCTTGGGCTACACTAGCATGTGACAGAACTTATGGAAATGTTACTGGTGCCCTTTAGAGCAAATTGATGAACAACAGGAAGGCAAGTGATACAAGTGAGCCAAGGAATGATAAATTGAGTAAGTTTTTCTCTAGAAAAAATTGGCAGAAGTTGCTTTTCTCTCAATTCTTTCCCATTATATACGTGTGTATATATATATACACGCTATATAGAACTTATATATATAAGTTCTATACATATAAGTTCTTATATATAAGTTCTATATATAGAACTTTCCCATTATATACATGTGTATATATACACTACATATGTGCATACCTACTTTGATTATTCTCATATATCTATTTTTAATGAATACATAGATGAAATGCATAAATTTATTAAGCATTTCTTGAATTCCCTTCACAGAAATCCTCTTAAATGTGTGTATTACTCAGAAAAGTTTCTTCCTTATCACAATGGATAAGCCACATAAAATACCAACCGTCATGAAAGAATTCTGGAATTGTAAACATTTAAGTTTGGGTTCTGTTTCCCCACCTCCCCCATAGAATGTGTTCTCTGCAATTCTTCAGAAATCAGAACTGAGGAGAAGGCTAAGCTCCTTGTTGACTACTTCCAAGTATTGGATTAACAGGTAAAATGAGAATCACACTTTCAATAACTGTTGAGCAAGTGAGAACACGTGGATACATCCCCAAGGCTTTGAGTGATATAGGTTTTACCACTTCCTTTTTACAGTGTAATTTCATATTTTTTGACACAAGAAAAAATAAACCTCTAACAAAAACCATTTGCTTTTAAGCAAATCCAGTCTATTTTCAGAGATCTGTGCTGGTCCCTAACATCTGACTAAAGAAATGACATTATCAACTTTAGTTCATTTTTTTCTCCCTCCAAGATTGTGCTATGAAGCTCACAAATTCTGAAGCAATTTGAGATGTATTGTGATACTGAATCTTTAGTTACCAACCTAGACTTAGTGCGTGTTTTGTACAATCTCCTAAAAGCATATGGCTTATGGTACCCACTTTGTAGACAAAGCTGTCTGTCCTTCCTTTCCTCCTTCCCTTCCAGTTTTTTGGGCAACATTTAGTAAAAGGTCAATTTCATTTATCGACCTTGTCATCATTGTCTACACTTTTCAGAAAAAAATGTTTTTGCTTAAATTACTAAGCCCAATATAGTGTTTATTTTGATTCCTCATTTCTCTACTTTCTGGTACTCAATTTATTAATTTAATATTTCATATGGACATACGCTGTTCCTGCACTTTTTAATTTTAAAAATGAGTTTTTGAGCTATTTGAATATAATAATTTTCAAATATCCATGTAAGTAACCCTTTAACAAGAAAGAACACACATTTCAGTGCTTCCATCCCTAACATGACAGTTTCTCTCCTTTGAGAAACACTGACATGCTTCTCTCCAGTCCTTCTGTGGACATCCTATAGCAGCAAGAATACAGAATAAAATTGTTTTACTATAGCATCAAGAAAACATAGTAAAACTGCAGAGACCTAGGTTCAAAGACTTATTTTTCCACTTCCCTTTGTGTGAACTTTCCCCAGCTTTAGTTTTATCTGTTCTTGGAATGCCTACCTCTGGTTTAGGGGATTGTTAAAAGCATTCACTAAGTATATCCAAGGAATATAATACGTTTAGTGGTGAATACTAACATGCAGATGTTGATCTATAAGACGTATGCCAAATGTAATAATGCAATATTACTCCAAATTTTAAAAATTAATAAAACCATGGCTATTCTCAAAGAGTCCCTGCTAGGTTATAGCTAAAGTTAACAAACTGTAAAAAATGGTTGCCTATTTGCAAAGAACTTTAAGGCCATTTTCCCAAAAAATATGATAGAGGCTTTTCAAGCTGTTTTAAGCAACCTCACTAAAAAAATGCAGTGCATTTCCAACTCCACCCCTCAACTTCTACCACCTTGTTCAGGTGAAATACCACATTATTCAGAAGTGGAATGTTTCGGCTGCAATCAGCTCTCTGCCTTGGCTATGTTAATGCTATCAAAAATGTCTACTTTTTAAAAATGCAAAAATTTAAGCAATAAAAAAGCACTGTAATGGTTGGAGTTCTGAGATCCAAGTAATACCCTGTTTCCCCAGGGGGTTAAATCCTTAATATCCTAATAATCTCCCCTTCTCCCTCACATACAATCTTGTAACTAATCCCAACCCCAGTAGTTACAGACATAGCCTATCTAAAACGCTTTATAAATTCAGACCTAGGCAGTTATCACTGTACATTGAAATCGGGTCTGTGGATGCCTTCTGTGCTGAAGCAAAGCCTTTACAGAGAGTTTCAATAGCCGAAGGGCTCACTGTCATGCTTGTTAGGCGTCTTGCTCCAGTACACAGAAAAATTGATTCTTTTAGCAGGTCAAATTATTTTTGTATTCCTCTTTTGCATGCACAGTAACTCCATTCTCTTACCTGGTCAGTTCCTTTAAGAAAGATTCGGTTAGGAGAGCTGCATGTTATTATCTTCTGCTACCAATGCGTGGTGCAAAGACAGTTTAATTCTTAAAGAAAGAATCATTTAAGTGTGACCTATTGTGTTACTCTGGATGCTTTTTCATCTACAGCATTCGGGAGTTAAAGAGGTCTTTAATTTAGCTAAACCGCATTGATAATTGACATTGAACTTGAAGTGCCCACAGCCTTTTCCAATCAGTTCAACTATTCCCAGATCTTCTAAGGTGAATTTAAAATAATACAAAGTCTTTAGCTAATGTCTCTAAAAGGGATGTCTAGACTACTAATACAATGGCTAATAGGAAATTGTGACATGGCTGAAATGATTTCCAAAAATTATACACTGCCTGCCTGAAAACTCTGTCACCTAAAAGGCACTCTTAGAACGTAACTGCAGCAGTGGACGATGTTCATACATTAACAGAGTAGTGAAATCGTCCAAATACACAGTAATAGTCTAATCTCAGAACTTTGGCCCATAGAGTAACAGGTCTGAGACAATACTACTACAGTCTCTTGCTGGATAAATGTGTTAATACCAGCTGTAAAAAAAGAAAACTAAAACCGTTAGCAAACCAAGGTTAGAGATATGATTGTTGCTCTATGCACAACCCACCAGCCATTAATCCCTAACTGGCTGTTTGAGAGGCGGGAGGTGAACAGAACTACATCATAAATGAGAAATATTAATAATATTCCATAAATAATTATTTCTTGGCACTTAAAAGGATATTTGGTGAGCACTTAGATGTTAGAACATTATATTCCAGGGGCTGGAGCGATAGCCCAAGCGGGTAGGGCGTTGCCTTGCACGCGGCCGGCCTGTGCCGGCCGGGTTCGATCCCGGTGTCCCATATGGTCCCCCGAGCACCGCCAGGAGTGATTCCTGAGTGCAGAGCCAGGAGTGACCCCTGAGCATTGCTGGGTGTGACCCAAAAAGCAAAAAAAAAAATAAAAATAAAAAAGAACATTATATTCCTGAATTTTCAGCATGACTGGGAAATTCATATTTTTATTTCCATGGAAATGTGAGTCCTACATTTTTGAGCTCCCCAAAGTTCCAAAGCATACAAGCAGCAAAGCTGCAGGTCGGGTCATTTGTGTTGCCAAACAATGGCTCCTAAAGAGCTTCTTGAACTAGGACATCCCACGTGGCGCCAGGCAACCCGGCTTCTGCTTGCTAGCCCAGCCAACTGCATGGTCCTCCCTGGCCCCGGGTCCCACCACGCGGTGACACCACACGGTTCCCGCCCAGGATCCCCAGGAAGTGTGTGGGGCCTGTTTCTCGGGAAGCAGGATCTCGCTGCCGTGCACTGCGTGCTGTGCTTGACGGTGATTTTCATCATGTGCGCCTTTGATTTGGATTCTCTATTGTGACAGAGATTAACGAGGAAAACATGTTTAAAACAAAATTGTTTGGGGAGTAGTTTGCGGGCTGTTGGGTTTCTTTTTAAAGCCTCTGTGGGCCCAAAGCCCGCCTTTTGCCAGCTGCTCAGGTGTTGTATTACATGATCATTCTGCTTGTTCAGATCCAGGTGGATGATTCACCAGGGATCTGATATGCCCTCAGCTTCCTCCTCCCCACCTCCCTTTCCTTTGGCTTATTTGGGACCACACCCAGAGGTATATCCGTACTGGGGGAGAGATCTCCCCATACTGGGGATCAACCCTAGACCTCCCACATAAAATCATGCCCTCTAGTCCTTTGGGCTCTCCCAGCCCGCAGTCTGCTTTCTCTGACCCTCCCTGTAAAAGTCCGCTATACCAGGGACACCTTGTATGTAGCAAAGGGACCCCTCTGCTAGACCAGAACACAGGGCTCTGGGCCCAGATTCCACTGGCAACTTCCTCTCGTCTTTTATCCTTTCCTGATCTAAGGCATAACTCAGTTCTGTGCTCAGTTCTGTTCTCACAACTCAGTTCTGTGCTCAGTTCTGTGCTCAGTTCTGTTCTCACAACTCAGTTCTGTGCTTGTCTAGACTGAGAATTGGAAGTTACTGTTATCACTCTAACAATTAGGAAATAATTAAATCAATAGCATAAACTAGAGAATGACCCAGAAATAAGCATGGCTAGGATGAACCTGCCCCCTTGTCTGGTGACAAGCTCTGAAGGATGTTTGTTGTTTTGTTGCTGCTAGCTTTGTTTTGGGTCCCTGCTGACTGTGCTCTTGGTGCTTGCTCCTGGCTCTGTACTCAGGGGTCACTCCTGGTCAGGCTCTAGAGACCTCAAATCTGTATATGGTGTGGGGTTCAACCAGGAACAGACAGCATTGCAAGACAAACTTCTTATTTTTAGACTATCTCTTTGCCCGAATTTTTTCTTTAAGTCAACTAAGAGGTACTTTAGTACATCTTTTAACAAACAAACAAACAAAAATAGATAAGGGTCAGAAGCAAGTTCAGAGGTTAAGGCATATGCCTTACATGCAGCCAACCCAGATTCCATCCTGGCACCACACTGCCTCCCAATTGTTCCCAGGTGCAGCCCTGAAGAAGGCCCTCAAACACCACAGGGTGTGGCTGTCGAACACCCTGAGTACCACCAAGTGCATTCCCACATCCCCAGGGCCCTGAATTGTGCCTACGGCCTGTGAGAATCACTGGGAGAGGCCCCTGAGACCCTCATCACCTCTTAGGTGCCTCACCCCTCCCTAGCCCCAAGAAAACTCTGGACAAGAAACTGGTCCTGAAAAGAGTAGGCAAGGAAGTTTATGATGGAGCTTAATTTCCATTTCGCATGAAATGGAAATTCCATGACTTCTGCAAGGCTCTATGAAGACACCAAGCGGGAATGAGAAGAACAGAAAAAACCTAAATTATTTCCTCCTTGATTATCTCAAGTGCCTGAAATGCCTTTTGGCAAACTCTAAGATATGGCATGGGGGCAGGGGTGAGGGCAGGACTGGGTGCCTTGAGGATCCCCAGATATTTCTGAAGCCACTTAAATGCCATTTTTGAGGCTGTTGCTTCTAGGTGTCCTCTGTCTAACTGAAGGTTCCCAGGGCAGTGGGAGGTCGATGAGCTTACTCCATCCTGCTGTTTGACAGGTGGATAATACCTGCCTTTTGGGTCACATACGCTCATTGGGTTGTTTTTTTAATTAGCCATTGGGTTTTTTTTTTGTTTGTTTATAGGGGGCTCAATGTAGGACTTCTACAATTCTGCCCACTCATGGCCCCTATTTCAGGGAGGACTAGAATGTTGTCCACCTCCTCTTCTGAGTTCACTTGGAAAGTCATGTCCTAGGGAAGCATTTCCCAGCCTTACCCCCTCCCACCCTTGATCTCTCTACAATGCCATTTTATCTCTTGTAGAAACCTAGCATGACCTCATCATGTTTCTCTCCTTCTTTCCTTCATCAGGACTCTCTTTTCTACAGGCAGGAATGTTCTAAAGGCGAGGTGGCAGCCGTCTTGTTCACCCAGGGATGCTCTGTAAATATTCTCTAAGTAAAGCATTAAAAGTAGCATTTCAAATGACACATTATACTTCTCTGTTCTTTCATATCTGGCATTCATGTCATGTGATTCTCACAAAATCCCTGGGAGATAGGCTGGGCACATGTAACCAGTAGGATAAAACTTCAAAGCTGAGTGTGACTTGTAAGGCTAGAGCACAAAAGGCATCCAGCTTTTCCCCTTCCCTGCTTGATTGACTTACCTTGGGGGAAATCAACTGTCATGACCTGGGGACAACTACGGCCACAGCCCTGTAGCACGGGGGAGTTTGGCTGACACCCACTAGCACAAACATCAGCCTTGTAAGTGAACAATCTTGGACGCCAACTTGCCAGCCCCAGCTCCAGCTCAGATGACTGTAGTCCTAGCCAACATTTTGTTAAAACCTCAAAAAGACCCTGAGCCAGAAAAACCCAGATAGTTCCTCAATTCTTGGCCCACAGACACCAAGATAATATATGTTTATTATTTTATGCCTGCTAAGTTTGTGGGTAATTGGTTACAGAGATTGATAACAAATTTTCTGATTGGGTTGGGTACTTGCCTTGCATGTGAATGACCTGGGTTCCATCCCTGGCATCCCGTATGGTCCCCAGAGCACTGCCAGGACTAATTTCTGAGTGCAGAGCTAGGAATAAGACCTGAGCATTGTCAAGTGGGTCTGGAAGCCAAAAAGAAAATAAACATATCTATTCTTCACTTTCCTTCTCGTAGTTCCCCTTCCTCATCACATAATCTCATCTAGTCATTAATATTCCTGATTTTGGTCTTGCACATGGACAATCTGAGTTCCATGCTTGGCAAACCACATGAACCCTTAAGCACCCCCAGAAGTTATCTCTGAGCTCAGAGCTAGGAGTAATCCCTGAACACAGCCAGGTATGGCCCAAATATAAAAACAAAAACAACAAAACAGTCTTTTTGACTACTACCAAAGTCGGTAGTAATAGTGGGCCAAAATGCATTGTGTGATATGTGCTCAGCATAATTCCTGTCTACTTTTATTCTAGGATTTTGTTGCAGATTAATCATTACCATTCATATCATCTTGATGAAAAGAAAACTAAAAGAAACTATTGAACAGGACTGTTTACTGCTGTCAGGCTCAACTGGCAAATCTTTAACAAGACACAGTAGCTTCTGGGTCCAGCAGGGACATCCCATGGAACCCTCCAATAAAGATTTACCAAGAAGTACTGTGGAAGTTGAAAGGCTACAGTTCTAATGGGCACTCTGGGTTTTTAAGAAAAAGCTCAAGTTGGCCCATCACCTCCTGGGGGTCCCAGAAGCAGCTGGATGAGACTTGCCCACCACACTAGCCACCACCTTCGCTGTCTGGATGCTGGGATACTACCTCACGACCAGATTAACAGAGCAAAACCAGTTCAAGCCCAGGTCGCGCGGCTGCGCGGTCCATTAAAATAGTGGAAACATTAATGTCCTCTAATCCACTGCATTCCACGATGTGCAGGAAAGTTTGGCGGGAGGGAGAGATAGATAGGGAGAGAGGAGAGAGAAGACATACAGAACCCGCCAATAAGTTGAGGTGTGGGAGGGGGAGGGAGGTGGGGACATTGGTGATGGGAGATGGGTTTGGGTGGAGGGATGGGTGTTGGAACGCTGTGGAACCAGAACTCTGCATGAGCATCTTGCAATTGTAATAAAATTTTGGGGGAAAATAAATAAATAAATAAATAAATAAATAAATAAATAAATAAATAAATAAATAGAAATAAAATTAAAATTAAAAAAGAAAAAACTCAAGTTGATTCAAGTATCATTTGATTATTTTCTTAATGAAAGCCAAGATAAAAATCATATGTATTGATTATTGTCGCTACATTGACAACACATGGAATCTTAATTTGTCCTACAAAATGCAAGATAATGAATCATTTTACACATTGAATATAGACTGTCGATCAAATCATCCACAGTTATTCCCTCAGCCTTCTTTGGGAACTTGCGCTACCAAGGTGCTCAGGGTTCTGGAGGATGGTCCCAATAAATGTCAACCAGTAAGTCAGGAGTTCAATGTGAGGACACAGGATGTTATGCTACTGGGGCTCGGTGGTGCTGTGGATTGAATCAGGGTCTAACAAATTCAAGGCTATAATATCTCTGCTCATTTAAAGACTCCAACTTGATATTAATAAGACTTCACACGTTTGACCCTGGCAACATCATGGTGACCTTGGGTCTCCCAGCAGTGTTGGGCACAACAGCTCCACATCACTGACCTAAGCTTTGGACTGTCTGGCTGGCCAGGCTGAGTACCACCTACGAATTGTGATGCATCTCCCCAAAGGAGGGGAGTGGACAAGTAAAGCCCCTGAACACCATGTGGGCTTCCCCTATGCCTTCTATCTAAGCCCTCACTGCATGAATTTCCTTCCCAGCAATCTCTTTAAGTCCTTCCATTAGCCAGGCTAATGTTCCTCCGCTGGGCCCTTACAGCCCAGAAGACATGTGGCCCAATTATAAGAACTTACCAACAATGTGCTAGAATGATTCCCCAATGCTAATGATTAAGGGCAGGGAATTTTTTTTTTTTTTGCTTTTTGGGTCACACCCGGCAATGCTCAGGGGTTACTCCTGGCTCTGCACTCAGGAATTACTCCCGGAGGTGCTCGGGGGACCATATGGGATGCCGGGATCAAACCCAGGTCGGGATAGGCCGGCCACGGATGACAGGGGGAATTTTTTTATACCCATTACTCTCTTTACCCTATTTGTCTTCCAGTTGAGAATATATGCTGGTTTTTCTCTCATTTCAGTGCTGTCCCACTCCTGGCCCTGGCCAAGAATTCCCATAACTTTGTCCACAGCTCCAGGGAGATGCTGTGGTAAAGAAAAATATCTTAATTCTGTCATTAGTAAACTATAAGAATCATGATCTACTTCCTCTTAGTTCAGTTTCTCACCTATGGGTACTTTAGCCTCATCATTTTGTCATCTTATCATTCTGTTGATGGTTTCTTCTGCCACACGAAGTTTTTCAGTTTGATGTATTCCTACTTGTTTAGCTTTGCCTTTATTTTTTTTATTTTATTTTTTTTTAGTATTTTATTATACCACCGTGAGATATACAAATAAAAAGATATACAATTAAAAAGTTCATGTTTGGGTTTGGTCATACAGTGTTTCAGCACCCGTCCCTCCACCAGTGCCCATCTCCCACCACCAACATCCCCGGTTCCCTCCCCGTTCCCCAGCCCTGCTCCATGGCAGGTTCTTTATTCCTTTCCCTTTCTCTCTCTTTCTTTTTTCCTTCCCTTTCAGACTATGGATTACAGAACATACATTAAAAGGTTGTCATGTGTATCCTTTTGCCTCTATTCTTTGTCAAGACCCTGAATGAACGATTTGAGGCTCTTCGTATTCCAGAAGCAAGTAGATGCCATTGGGCTACACTGTCATGTGATAGGGTCGAATGAAACATTACTGGCACCCACTCAAGCAAATCGATGAATAATGGGATGACAAGTGATCAAGTGATATGTATGAATTAACTTACATTTTCTTTTATTTCATTTTTCTGCAAATTGGTGATAACTCCTGCCTTGAAAGGTTGCTCTAAGAACTGAATGAGTGAAGAATATGACATGCTCAACACAGTATCTGACACTATATAAGTACTCAAAGAATTAACTCTGAATTATGCTGTTATTATTATAAATAGAAATGCGACAGGAGCCATATTACAACGGGTTGGGCATTTGCCTTGCACACAACCAACCTGGGTTAGATCCTCGGCATCCCATACGGTTCCCCAAGCACCACCAGGAGTAATTCCTGAGCGAAGAGCCAGGAGTAACTCCTGAGTATGTGACCCAAAGAGAAAAAATAGGAAAAGAAAAAATATTAGGACTTTTCTTTTTCAGATATAGAATCTTATGAACCAATGACTATAGATTCCAGCATAGTTTCTAGTAAGAAGTAGTAGATCCTATAAGGACACCAAAGTGGTATGAGACATCTTCTCTCTCAAACTTTAAAACTGAGGCAGAGCTGAAACCAGAGCTAAAGAAAAGTTTTTAAATCTAAAGAAAAGACATGAAAGTAAATTCATGAAAAATAGAACTGCTACTAAAATAAGGAACTCCAAAACACATGAGATAAAATATAGAGGTCGTTTTCAAGGGAATAACGTAGTTTTCTTCCTGCGTGTAATTTAATCTAAAACAACTGCTTTTCATGTTTTCCCACTAAAAAAAAAAGCAATGTCAACATTGTGCAGCTTTTCTGAATTCAGATGCTATGAATAATAATTTCTTTGTGTGTGCGTGTATGGTATAATTGGAAATAACTATTTTTGACACCGCATTATACAGAATAGAAAGCTGAATTACATGGAGATCAGAGATCCTACATTATTCCCAAGTGTAGGATAAGGAAACCGAGATCTTAGTTGGAAAATAACTTGCTTTAGGCCACAGACAAAAAAATTATTTTTTCCCACCTTTTTGCTTACTAAATCACACCATGCCCAACTTACAAAGCCCCCCTAGTAATAAAAGATCCTCCACTATGCTATGACTGATCTATCAATTTATTACCCAAATTAGAGGTCAAAATAAATAAGCTAAAGACATAATTAAAAATACCTTTCATAGATAGTAATGAGTATTTAGAAATCATTTCAATTACAGTAAAAACAATTCTTCTAAGCTAACCTGGCTCTAATGTAAATTCCTCTAAGACATTTTCTGGGCACGAGGTGAAAGGGTTAAGTCTGTGAAACACTTCATTTCTCAGCCACTAGCTGTGGTATCCTGGGTAATTACTGTGGCTTACTCGAGACCACACCTTAGATAAACCTGTAATGCTGGAGTTTTCTGCAAACATTTTCTTTCCTGCAAGCTGTGGCTTGTCTCTCTCATATATTTGTCCTATGTTTTCAACTTGATTTTCCAGTGGCTAGTTTATACTTGGTTGAGCCAACAAATCAAGGTATGTTGATTTAGCTTCATAACTTCTTGGTGCTTGCGTGAGACAATCATGCCAGCTATGTGGTAACTAATAAAATCTGGCTGGATGAATTATTTTCCTACGAGAGAAATAGAGTTTAAAAAAAAAGGAGGAGGAAGAACTGGTTCAGGTAAAGGTTATGAGTTAATTCCCCTTGTTGTTTTCTTTACTTTTTAAAGTAATAGAGGTTTTGCTTGTAACTGACATTTTAGTCACACATTTCTTACTAAATGGACATTTCCTTTTTCTCACTTAAGTAGTTCTGTTTTGTAAACAGACGCAGTAGAAGAGCATAGTCTAAGGACCAAGAAGGTACTTGGTATGAAAGAAGGAGAACGTGTCCTTGTGGGGCAAATTCTCCATCATGGCACTTCCTGGAAAGTGAAAGGGCACTAGGGGGATCATTTTAGAAAAGCAGTGTGTGTCTAGAAATAATACAAAACAATGCAATATGCATTAGGTTTTAGTACTAGCCAACTCCGAGTTAATTATTGCAACTTTGAAAAATATTCTTTTTAGGCAATGTGTTCTACCACCGTGCCACAGACTTTGGCCCTGAGAACTATGCCTTTGAGAAAACCAATACCCTTGGCATCTAGGTCATTAGATCATAGGGGAGAGACCTTTGTTCCTTGTGCTCCACAGTGTTTCCTCCCCATCTCCCTGCACCTCATAGGAGGAAACGCAGAGACAATCACAGACTAAGAAAATGATGCCTCTTAGAAATTTTCAGAGTCATCTGGGTAAGCAAAAATGTGTTATTCAAAGTAGTATTTTCTTAACCTTGCATGCAAGATGAAAAATCAGGACAAAGCAACCGGCATTTAGAGTGACAAGATCAAAGTCCTGAATAAAACTAACAGTGGTAGCGGGATTACCACCCAGGCCAACTGCTCTTCAAATGCCCTCCAGTTACTTGTTGGGTAAGTGTCAGTGTCAGCATCACCCAGTAACACTTATAGCAAAATCAGTGGAATTATTTTAAGTAGGTAATTTGATCACTATCTAGTCAAGATGGCAGCATTTAGATAATAGAAATTTTTCTTGAACTAGAATGAAAGGAAGAATTACTTTTTAGCCAGGAAATTGACTAAGGATGAGTTGGGTAGTGTAAAAGGGGAAGAAGAATAATGAATTTATCAAGCCTTTCCTCTAGAAGTAACCAAAACTTAAGGCAGATATAGACATAGATATATAGATATAGTGATAGAAATAGAGATAGAGATAGAGATAGAAGTAGATATAGATACTCCTCTCTGATATCTTAATCACTGTATCACTGTCTTCCCATTCATCTTCGATTTGCTCGAGCGGGCACCAGTAACATCTCCATATGTCCTGTCTCATGCAAGTAGAGCCCAGGGCCCCTGCTTGCTCCAGGAACATGAAGAGTCTCAAACCATTGCATCAGGTCATGGGAATGAGGTCTATAATTATTACTGGTATCTGGCATATCAAATACGACACGGGTAGCTTGCCAGGCTCTGCCGTGTGGGTAGCATACTCTTGTAGTCATCTCAAAATCCAGCATTTATTGATGAACCATGCGGCTGCTTGCGGCCGTGCAAGCCGGGCTGTGATAGGCTGGTCTGCTGGGTGGAGTTCTGACGAGGGGAAGTCCGGATGTGGAAAATGGAGGTTCTCATGGAGTGGGAGGTCATCTGGCTTGTTGTGAGGCTCTGCTGGGGTGGCAGGCCAGGGATAGAATCTGCCATCCTCACAGGCACCTCATGAGTGGCTGAGCACAGCGAGAGCCAGTAGCAGCTCTGCCCCATGTCTGTCTCTGTCATTAAGACAGAGATATCTTAATATCTTAAGGAATAGAGATAGATAGATAGATAGATAGATAGATAGATAGATAGATAGATAGATAGATAGATAGATAGATAGATAGATAGATAGATAGATAGATAGATAGATAGATAGATAGATAGATAGATAGATAGATAGATAGATAGATAGATAGATAGATAGATAGATAGATAGATAGATAGATAGATAGATAGATAGATAGATAGATAGATAGATAGATAGATAGATAGAGATGTTAGGCCCTTCTGGTGTCAATTTTTGGATCTTTTTTAATATCCACCAAAAAAGTTGTGGCTGCGGAGAAAGTGAGACAGGAAGAAAATGATAATGTTTGAGGAAAAAGGGCGAGAGATTCACTTTCATCTAATTGCATTTGAACTGGATCCAGTCATAACAAAGGTACCAAATTTTCTCTTAGATCATAAATCACTGGAATTATTTGTTTCCTCTAGGTCAGCTTCACCATACCATTTGCCTTGTTTTAGGCTCATAAAATTCATAGTCTGCATTCAAACCCATTTCTTTGCTATCTAATCTCTGTTTACTTTATCACACCCGACCAATTCCCACCCCATCCCACATACTACTACTTAATTCTGCCTATTAAATCTGGAAACAAAAAATAAAAACCAGAATGCTCTGATGATACAGAATGGCTCTTCTGCTGCATTCTCTGTAAAAGAGACTATTGGGGAATAGCTATTTTCTATGTCCTTTGCATTTTGATCCTGAAATTTTAGGATTTATTGCTTACTAAAATCATCTGGTCATAATAGCAGAATGGAGGGCTACTCACTGAATTTTCAAGCCGAATGTTTCTACAATATTTAGATTTTCGAAGGTTCAACTTGGTTTGATATTGTTTCCTAGTCTTAAAAGTCAGCTTGACAGTATTTGTCATTGGTCTGTAGTTCAGTTTTAGAAAAGTTAATTGACTAATCTGAAATATGGATTAGTTTCAAGCAGGACAATCATATTATTGCTACATCTGCCCTATTTAAGCTAAACAATGTTCCTCCCCCATCAAATTTTGCTTACAAATCCAGCCACATTTGTATCCTCTTATATTTTATATTTTAAAATTATATTTTAAAATATATTATATTTAAACTTGTATTTTATAAGTCAGGAAGAACTTATATTTCAAGGTTCTTCCCATCACCAAGTTTGGGAGTTCTACAACTCTTACATAGGTGGGTAGGAGTGGTACAGGAAACAAGGCAAGTTGTGAATTGATGACAATAACCTGAGAAGTCCAAAATGTCAACTTGAAGTTGGAAGGAAGGTGCAAGCTGAAACTAATGTTGACTTTGGGTGGAGACTCAAATTATGACATGACACCCAAACTTCACCCTTTTCCTTTGAACTCACTATTCCTGCTGGCATACAGCTAGTGCTGGGCAACAATTCCCTCTGATAAGTGTTGAACTGGATTCTGTCTCTAAAGTAAATCCAACTAGGTGCCTCAGCCTCATGAAATGAATCTAACTGTAGAGAAGAAGGATTATTCCACATGACCCAAGAAGTCCCATAGTATATTATGTGTCACAAACTAGAGCACTGAAGAACTAGCAACATGATTGGTGGCTGACATGTCTTCCACTTCTCTCTCTCTCTCTTTTTTATTTGAATGAAATCTGAAGGCTTATTTTAACAGTATAATAATGGTTTTCATTTATTTAGTGCTTCCTTTGTGCCAGTACTTTACAGGTATTATCTCAATTGATCCTATCAACCCTTGACAAAAAGCTCACAATTTGTCCAGGAAGTCAAAGACAGGTTCATCAGACCCTAGCTTTGCAAATCTGTTTGAGTGCTTTGCAAGCATTAACCACTCCTCTTATTTTAAATCAGTTGTTTATTCCGGTCTCTACTCTGAGTACTGGGTAACGGTGTGAGCATCACATTAACTTCCTTAACAACTGTTTGACACTTGGGAAACTAGATCTTGCCAGCTCTCTCCAAGTCAGCTGGAAGACCAAAGTGAATGAATGACACATAGAGGGACCTGCTTTAAGAAGGCAAACATGACGTGCTCACAATACACATAATTTGTTACTTTGTCTTAAAATAATAATTATAATAATTAAGGTTTTTAATCTCTAAGTTGAGGGCTACGGTAAGCTAAACAGTGAAAAATAAATGTGACAGAACCATTTTAATCATAGAGTAACTTTCAAAGGCAAACAAATCATTCTAGTTTCTAAAAACACTGTGGTTGTACCTACAAATAACAACAGTTCCCTATTGGACAGTAACTTACTTATTCCCAATATTTTTAATTTCCTATAAGAGTGTAATGACTTCAGTAGGTCATTGTACCCCCAAGTGGTAGGTAGCTCAAATCTGGGTGCCAAACAGAAGTTTGGCACTCAGAAACAATCAGAAACAATCTCTTGAAACACCAACCTGGGCATGTCTATTTAAGTGACTATAAAAGTGTATATATCTATGACCCCTAGAGTGTACTTTATATGACATTTTAGATTGCCCACTGCTTAATATGAAAATTCAGCCTTTAAAATCTGTGCTCACCAGACTGTTGTAGTTTATGCTTCTTTCTGGTACAGTCTGCAATTCAATCGTTCAAAAAAATTTCAAAATTGATCCACTTGCATAAACGTGAAATTATAAACGCAGAGTTCATTTGTGGCTAGAAACCAATCAGTTTTACCTGTTTTTCAGAGCCCTCCAACTGCCAGGGATATTAAGTAGATTCAAGTAAAACAACCTTTTGATAGAGGATAATTCAAAAGCAAGTCTGGAAAGTAGAAGAGAGCTAAGGTAGGGGTAAGTTCAAAGGAGGCACCTGAGCACGGGGAGTTGCTGAGCCAGGGGAGGTTCCTGGGAGTCGTTCATAGGCATGGGCAGGCCAAGGCACCGGTCAGGGGTGATGACATGCTCAAGGTGACGTTTGGGGAAGGCGTCTAAAACCCTGGTGATCAGGAGGTGATAAAGTCAACAGCCAGCCTGCCAAAATGCACAGCTTAAAACAGACCTATTTTCCACCACACACATGAAGATACCATTCCTATTCAAATATTTATTTGGGCTAGCATTCTGTTTGGTTTTTATTTTAAGTTCTTTTCTGTTAGATTTAGCACTTCCCCATTCCTTTCTCTCTCTTTTAAAGGTTATATCAGGATTTCCATGTTGTTTGCCCTATAGGCTGATACTTTGTTGAAATAGCATCTGGAACCTGGAAAGGGTGAATTAAGTGACACATGAATTAAAAGCTGTAGTAGAACTCAATTTTTATATTCAGCATCCCTTATCATCAGGGAAATCCAAGTTAACATCACAGTGAGATGCCATCTCTCACCAGTGAGAGTGACACATATCAAAAATCATAGAAATAATCTGCATTGATGGGGATGTGGTAAAAAAAAAAGAACTTTCATTCACTGCTGGTGGGAGTTTTGTCTGGTATATCCCCTGTGAAAAACAGTATGGAGAGTTCTTCGAATTAACTGCCATATGACGCAGCAATTCCACTTTGGAACATGTATTGCCAAGACATAAAAACACTTTCTGAAAAAGGTTATTCACACCATTATTCATTTCTGGACTTAATAAAATAGTTAAGATAAAGAATCAACCTAAGTGTCCAAAGGCAGGTAAGTGGATTATGAGGATGTGGTATATATACATAAAGGAATACTATGCAGCTGCAAGGAATGATGAAATCGCACAATTTGTTGAGCCTGGTTGGAATTGGAAGATATGTTGTGTGAAGTAATACAGAGAAAGAGAGAAAAACACAAGATGATCTCTATTATCTATGCTATATAAAATACTGGATGAGGAAATGTACTACGATAAAAGGGGGATGCCTAGGTCACCCTTCACCCCAGTGTTTAGAAAGAAGGACAGAGAAGGAAAGAAATCAAGGAGGGAAGAAGAGAAAGGGAAGTAATGAGTGAACAGGCATAAAGACGCCAGTTATGGTGATATGGGTGAAGGGTATAGACAATAATCTAAAACAGACTCAACAAAACTAAAAACATGAGATCTTAGCTATAACCCTCGAAATTTTGTAATGTGCCTGTCAAGTTGACAGGCAGGGTTGGAGTGGGTGATGGGGTGGGGATGGAATATGAGAACACTAGTGGGGAAGTTGACCCTGGTGGCTGAACTGGTGTTGAAATATTCTGTGCCTAAAAGCAAGTGTCAGTGACTTTGAAAATCATAGTTTTTTTAACAAAAAATTAAAACAAATTTGGATTTTTAAATTCAAGTCATATGTTTGTACTTTAGCTCACCAGTTCTGAAAACTTACCTTGGTGGGGGATGGGCATGGAGGAATCATCATTATAAAATTTCCTGGGAGATTTTTTACATCACTGAATTTTCACTTGAAGAATTATTTGAGATCACCCCCTCCTTTCTGCTTAAGATTAAGTTCTTTTAAAGCAAATTAGTGTTTAATATGAATGTTATGACTCATGGCATAAAAAGCCACAGCCTCATGACAGTTGTAGAAAATGTTAAGGAATTAACTATTCTCAGAAACATAGAAATTATGCAAACATGAGCTTTTAGATAAAACTCTGTAATAGCCTTTCAGCAAGAGTTTCTACTGGAATTATAAAAGAATAAATAAGATTTTATGCAACGAGTACCAGATACCAGCATCTCTTACATGCTTTGGTTATTTAATCGTTAGACTAAGTCTATAAAGAAGGTATTATTAGTCCCAGAATATAGATAGGAAAACTGAGGTCAAATAATTTGCTAAAACTGCATACCAGAAAGTAACCCAGTGAGGATGCAAAAATCACATTTGACTCAATATTTAGCATTCTTTCCCTACAATGTGACACCTCTTAGTCAAAAATATTAAATATTCTGCTCATTGATTTTGAAATGAGAATCAATTTGAGTTCATTTGAATTATCACTTGATGAATCACTTAAGATAACCCCCTTTCCCATATTCCACACAATATATCAGCTTTAAATATTAAGTATTGGGGCAAGAGAATAAATACAGGAGTTAAGACTTTTGCCTTATATGCAATTGTCCCAGTTCGAGTCCCAGCATCACATATGGTCCCTGAGCATAGCCAGAAGTAAACCTTAAGCATAGGGATAAGAGTATCCTTAGAGCAATGCTGGGTATAATCAAAGTGATTCCCACCAGTAAAGAGTTCAATGGAGGCAAGTGCTTTAATAGTCTGGGTTAGTAAAATAGAGGCATATACATATTTAACAATAGTTATAGATTATCTTAAAACAAAACGGAATTATATATCCCAGAATCCTCAGAGAAGATCCCCAAAATCCTGAAAAAAAATTTTGTTTTTGCTTTTTGGGTCACACCCAGCAATGCTCAGGGGTTGCTCCTGGCTCTACACTCAGGTATTACTCCTGGTGGTGCTTGGAGGACCATATGGAATGCCAGATATTGAATCGAGGTGGGCCCCATGCAAGGCAAACGTCCTTCCTGCCACACTATCGCGCCGGCCCCTGAAAAAAATATTTTGAATACTACCAAGAATCTTAATTCAAAGACCTTTAGAGACTGTCTCTGGGTCTTCTTTGTTCATGTCCTTAAAACAAATATGCCAGTGCAATAAATGTTGGTCAAAACCTTTATTGTTGACTATAAAATTACACATAAATTCTAAAGATCTATACAGAAACTGGACCTCATAACTAGGTAGGTAATGATAAGGTCAGCTGCAAAACACAGTCCTGAGCAAGATCCCAGATCAAGTCTGACATTTTATTTTTTGTTCCATTTGTTTTTATTTAATTTCTTAAAAACTATTAGAGGAAGTAAGTTAATATCCTTAAATATTCATTGACTCAAAGCAGTGGCCGTTTATGTTCCACTAATGTGTTTGGTTTGCTTTGAACAATACAAATAAAAAGGAGAATGTTCTATGCTGTCAACCACAGTGATTTTCATGTCATCTGTGGGAATATGTGAGCACACATGCAAAGAGTTATTGAAAATAATTGATATTTTTTAAAATATGACTCAAAATAAATTCAGTGGATTTGTGAGGAAGATATGTCCTGGAAAGAAATGTCATTAGCGGCACAGACAAGCAAAATGTGGTGTCAGTGTTGTGACATTTTAAACATACATTTCAGACGGTAGATTAAAGCGTTTAAAACAAGGCTCAAGTGTAACTTGTATTATATTCCTTGATGAGGTTGGTTGCTCAGCTGTCTCATTGCCCTGGGTCTTAACTCCTCCCACAGATTTCACAGTTTGTGTGTATCAGGTTTAGTCATTTATCTAGTGAAGCGGTTATCATATTCCACTATTCCATGGCTAATCATAGCATAAGCAGTTAGCACATTCATCTTCAAAGCCCTTAACAGCAGTTAATTAATATAAACAATCCCCTTAGGAGATAAATTAATCACACTCTAACAGTTCCCATTTTATCAATTGAAAAACTGAATCAAAGAGGTTAAGTAATTGGCCCAAAGCCATTGAGAAAATAATATTTGAGGAAGATGGTGGTGGCTTGAGGAACTCTGAAATTGCAAACTTTAATAAACTTTAACAAAATCTTCATATTTCTATTATGTTATAGTTTTTGTGGTTTCTTGTATGGCATGACAAACTCTTTTTAACCAAAAGCTTTCTCCACATATCCTATGGAAAACAGATTTATTCTGCTACCTATGCTGTTTGCTTAATTCGCTCTGGTATCAATGCAACTTGTTCTAGAAAAGTTAAAAATATCATTGCAAAATTTTGGTTTTCTTGTTTCTTGGGGTGGGGAGGGGCAGTCTACACTCAGTGTTGTTCAGGACTTACTCCTGGTTCCGTGCTTAAAGTTCCTCCTGGCAATGCTCAGGTAATTATATGTGATGCCAGGGATTCAACCTGGGTGGCTTCATGCAAGGCAAGAGCCTTACTCATCATACTATCTCTTAGCCTTCAACTAAATTTCAGTCTTTAATACAATTCTTCCTTCCTATTTCTTGGGCCCGATAGTTCCACAGATCTCTACTGACAAACATATATGAAATAAATGTCTTGCCTTGGAAAACAAATAAAACTAATTGATCATTTGTTCACAACATCAAATACCTAAAATGGAATGATTTTTATAGAAAATCAACTGAACTCCCTAATTGTACTTACAGTATTCAGCATATAGAGGAAATTGCCATGGATAATTTTAAATAAACATATGATTAAGTGAATATGTTCAATATTTGTGGCGTGGCCCTGGTCTAGTAAATAGGACACCTTAACTGTACATTATTCCCGCACAAAATTACTTACAACATGAGTGCACTCTTTACATTTTTCTCTGTGGAAAAAAAAAATCTGAATTGACCCAAACCAGTTCCTTAGAATAGCTGAAACAAAAATACATGTGGAAATTTATTGAAATAAATTTTGGTTTATTTAAAATTAGTAGAAACTGCCTGTTAGTTATTATTTATTGCAATTGTTACTCTAACCAGAAATGTACGATCCCACACTCAAAGTTATCAAGTTATAGCTCTGAAGTTCAAGCTCCTCTGCTAGATCAAGGGCCCGTCAATCAGAGACATGGATGAGAAAGAGCTCTATTGGCAGCAAGCTGGTTGGTTGGGAGTTAGCAGACTCATATTTCCCTCAAAAAGTCCTCCCTGCATGGTCTCAAGAAGTGTTTCTTTTTATAGGAAAAAAAGAACAAGGAAGCACATTTTTAAGGGTGGGTTGCACGGGGTGGGGGGTGGGGAGGGGGAGGGGGCAGATTGATCAATACAGTCCCTACTAGCCCGATCCCCTCAGGCACACTTCCAGTGTATCTATCTGCAAGTAAAGATCTATGATTTAAGTTTTTGCCCTTTTGTTTGTTTGGAGGAGATGTGGGGCGTGGGGGGTGGGGGTGGGGCTGAGGGCGAGATTCTCAGCATTTTCCACCATGCCTGATCAGATAAGTTTTCAGGTTTCTAGTACTGAATTAAACTCTTAATTTCTTTGGGTGAGTTCAAATTCATTTGTGAGAATAATTTTCCGATTCACCTTATGATTTTGGAAAAGTAATATATGGCCAAAATGAACCTCGTTTTAAATAGAAAGGTACAATACAGGCTTTGCCAGCAAATTTTATTGTAAATAACTAAATGAAATCCTGTTAGCTCTAAAATACAAAAGCAAAAATCTAAAGAAGTAAAAACTTTTCATGTCATTTTAGGGAAAATGGAGGAACTTTTGTGAGAAAACATTGTGTTGCCTTTGCAATATTTATCTAAATCTAAAATTATTCCAGGTTGAAACTTGCATTAGACAGGAAAAAGTTAATAGTATTATCAGTGTAGAAGACTAAAAAAGTGTACACCCAAAAAGATATCCACAGTGTAATCTCTGAAATTTGTTAGTGTTACTTTATTTGAGAGAAGAAAGAACTCTTGAAAGCTATGACTGAGTAAAGAATCTTAGACTAGGGAAACTATTTTGGATTATTTGAGTGAATCCTAAGTGCAATCACATGCATTCATGTGAGAAAGAAACAGGAGAATCTTGCATAGAAAGAGGGGAATATGAAATTTTAAAAAATGAAACTGAAAGATATTTGAAAATGCTATTGGCCTTAAAGATTAATGATCTGGTCATAAGCCAAGCACTCTTCACAAACTAAACAAGAAACACATTTACCCCTAGAACTGTGGAAATAGTGACCTCTTCGTTTCTAATCAGTGATACATATTTTAATGCCTAACCTCCAGAAGTTGGCAACAAATTAGCTTTTGTTGTTTTAAGTCACTAAATTTGTGATCATTTGTTAATGACAATTTGCAAAGAATGCAAGAGTCAACTACAGAAGAAATGTAGTCAATCAACATATGAAAGATAATATTGATAATAATTCAAAGAATTGCCAACTGAAATAATAGTTAACTACTTGTTGCCAAATTTCAAGATAGACTGGAATTTCCTAAAAATTTCTCATGCAATTTTCACCAAAAATATTAATGCACATATGATAAGCTGAACAATTATTTAAAATACATTTTATGTTCTTCAGAAAAATATGGTCATCTGAAAAACAAAACTCAGTGAATAGACAATAGACACTTGATTTTAACAATAATTTAGTGCTTTATAGAACCTTCTTTTATTATGTAAAGTTTGTTTTGTAAATATATGCAAAAGAAGAGAAAAATTATGATCAATTTTGTTTTATGAATGCACCTTTCTATTTATCCCAAACCTATATTATTTTATTTTGTTTATATATTTGAATATCATGCCTTGTGGTTTACAGGAGTTATTCCTGGCTCTTTATTTGGTGCTGGGGAATTGTATGTTATGTCAGGGATCAAACATGTAGGGGGTGGGGCTTTCACATGCAAAATTAGTGCCTTATTTCCTATAAGATCTCTCTGGGCCCCCAACCTAGATAGTTTTTTAGCTAAATCCAGATATGTTTTGTGTATTTCTACCAATAGAAACTCATGTCTATAAATATTTTATATATAATATTTGCATATAATCTACTTATCACTTCTTTTATCACTTGTCTTACCGTTGTTCATTGATTTGCTCAAGCGGGCACCAGTAACATCTCCATTTTTTCCATTGCGTGCTAGTATAGCCCAAGGGCCTTTGCTCATTCCAGGAACATGAAGAGCCTCAAACCATTCGTTCAGGACTGGTTTTGGCATATCAAATATGTCATGGGTAGCTTGCCAGGCTCTGCTATTATGTCCTATATATTTTCTTTTTTGGATTTCATTTAATATTCTCTCCTTACCTTCAACCTCTCTTCTCCCTCTTCACCAGGCTTATAAAAATGTTCTGATATGCTTCCAACACTTCCCAATCTCTTTCCACAACCTCCTCAAAAAAACAGAAACCTCATGTGATTTTACAAACCCTCTATCATCCCATCTGTACTCAACCAAACTTCTTGAAAGACTAGACCAATATTTGTGTTTACTTTCTATGCAACCTAGGGCTATGAGAGCAAAAACATTCACCTGTCATCATCACTCTCACTGATTACCTTGCATCTAATGAAGGGATCATGATCATAATGAAACTGGCACAGTACCTTCCTTCAGAGCTCTGTAACTTCACTAACCTTAAGTCTGTATAGCTTGGGTGGATTTTGGAAAGAGGTGAAGTGAATGGCTAAGGACTCAGTCCCTCACTGTCTCATTCCACACATTGAGCTCAGCTCTTGCAAGATCCCAGGTAAACCATACTTGAATGAGGGTTAAAATAATGGACCTTGTTCTCTGTTCCAGTGCAAATCAAATCTATGTATTACAGGCAAGCATGATAATGAATGATGATGGCTCTTTCCAATTATCTTTATTAACTGTTATGAAATTGATCCTTAAGAATTTATGATAAGGACCAGAGAGATTGTACAGTGAGTAGGGCACTTGCCTTGCATGTTGCCAACACAGATCCAATCCCCAGCACCAAGGATGGTCCCTGAGCACTGCCAGGAGTGATCTCTAAGCACAAACACAGAGTAATTCCTGAGCACTGCTGAGTATGACAAAACAAATAAACAATCTGTGGTAGTTATAAAACTGATCCTGCCATATTTATTCATGTCCAAGACACAAAGTCATGTTGCCTGACAAGAAACTTAAACATTCAGGAAGGACTGATTTCCTAGCATGTCTGAGTCTTCAAGTTCTAAAGTAAAAGCATAAACAATGAGCCATGTCAAAAGGATATTTGCATTTTTCATTTAAACTGAATTATAATGAAAATGTTTGGTCTGCTTGCAACAAAAATGCTTAAAGTAACAAAAGTGCATCCGAAGAGATGTACAGAGGTTAAGGTGCTTGCCTTGCACACAGCCAACCCTAGTTGGAATTCCAGCACTGCACATGGTTCCCTGAGCATCACAGGACTGATCCATGAGCAAAGTGCTAAGAGGAAGCCCTGAGCACTGCCAGGTGTGGTCCCCAAATGAAACCAAAACAAAACAAGTAACAAGAGGAATGAAATAGAAGGAATGGTGAGTAATTAATGATAATTAATTGTACTAAAATTAATATTTTTCTTATTTAGAAAGAAATTATTCACACAGAAAATATATGGGAAAAATTGAATCACTTAATCTTGATGTTGTTTAAATTCACTTGAAATAGATGTGTAGATAAAACCATAAAATAATAGTGAAATAAGAAAATGTCTTTATAGAGAAATACCAAACAGAGAAACATCACATGAAATACTGCATGCAAACTCTGAGCATGTGCATGACTATACACACATATACAAATATATATCTCATATATGTGTACATATATATGATTTTGTGTGTGTGTGCTGGCCACACCTGGTGATGGCAGGGTTTATTCGTGGCTCTACACTCAGGAATCACTCCTGGAAGGGCTCATGGAACCATATGGGATTCCAGAGATCGAATTCAATTTAATACCTGCTCTAATGCTGCTCTGGTCCCAAGAATAATTTTTTCCAATAGGAAATTTTGGCTGTATCAATGGAGAAGATTGTGTTGAGCGAAATTAGCCAGAAGGAGAGAGACAGACACAGAATGACTGCATTTATCTGCATAACATAAATATATATGTACATATTATGATACCAATATCCAAGGTCAAGTGAAACATATATCAGGAGGTCTTGTCAAAGGTGGAAATTATCACAAACGTGTGGGAGTCAGAGGTTAGGTAAGACAGAAAATGGAACAGGGTGCTAATAATTGTCGAGGGTACTAATGCCAATCTAGAACTGAGCATTAAATAGAGGCAAAAAGATACACATGACAACCCTTTAATGTATGTTCTTTAATCCGTAGTCTGGAGGGGAAGGAATAGAGAAAGAGAGAGAAACGGAAAGAAATAAAGAACCTGCCATGGAGCAGGGCTGGGGGAGGGGAGGGAACCGGGGACATTGGTGGTGGGAGATGGGCACTGGTGGCGGGATGGGTGCTGGAACACTGTATGACCAAAACCCAAATATGAACTTTTTAATTGTACATCTTTGTAATTGTAAAAATAAAAAAATTAAGTTCGGAAGAAAAAATAAATAAATAAATAAATAAAAATTTAAAAAGTTACATTTTATTCAAAATTTATTATTTAAATTTATTATTATTTAATAATAATTTAAATGATTATTATTTAAATTTTATTAATTATTATTTATTTAAATTTCTTATTTATTGCATATTTTGACTGTATCATTCAAAAAAGTTAGATTTTATTCTTTTTTATTTACTGGTTGATATGCTGTTTTTCCTTTTTTTAATTAAATATTTTATTATGCCACAGTGAGATATACAATTACAACGTTGTTCATGTTTAGAGGTTTCGGTCACATAGTGTTCCAGTACCCCACCCTCCACCAGTGCCCATTTCCCACCACCAATGTCCCCAATTCCTTCCCCCTTCCATAGCCTGCCTAAATGACAGGTTCTTTATCTCTTTTCTCTCTCTCTCTATCTCTCTCTCTCTCTCTTTTCCTTCTCCTACACATTGTTAGTTACACTACATACACTTAGAGGTCATCATGTGCATTGTTTTGCCTGTATTTAATGCTCAGTTCTAGGTTGATACTAGTCCTTTCGACATTTATTCACACCTGTTCCCTTCTCTCTCTTACCTAACCTCTGACTCCCACACATTTGCAGTAATTTCCACTTTGGGTAAGACCTCCTGATCCACATTTAGCCTGACATTGGATTTTGGTGTCATAATATGTATATATATATATATATATATATATATATATATATATATATACATAAATATATATATATATATATATATATATATATATATTTATGTCATGCAAGTAAATGCAGTCATTCTATATCTCTCTCTTTCCTTCTGAAGAATTTCACTCAACATGATCCTTTCCATGTCCATCCATTTATAGGCAAGTTTCATAACTTCATTTTTCCTTACAGCTGCATAGTATTCCATTGTGTAGATATACCACAGTTTCTTTATCCAGTCATCAGTTCTCGGGCATACTGGTTGTTTCCAGGTTCTGGCTATTGTGAATAGTGCTGCTATGAAAATAAAAGTGCGGATTGTGTTTCCGCTGTGTGTTTTTTGGCTTTCCAGGGTATATTCCCAAGAGCGGTATGGCTGGGTCAAAGGGAGCTCAATTTCTAGTCTTTGGAGGAATGACCATATTGTTTTCCAGAAAGGTTGTACAAGTCGACATTCCCACCAACAGTGTATGAGAGTCCCCTTTTCCCCACATCCACGCCAGCACTTGTTGCTTTTACCCTTTTGGATATGGGCCATTCTCTGTGGTGTGAGGTGATATCTCATTGTTGTTTTGATTTGCATCTCTCTGATGATTAGTGATGATGACCATTTTCTCATATGCCTTTTGGCCATTCGAATTTCTTCCTTGTCAAAGTTTTTGTTCATCTCCTCTCCCCATTTTCTAATGGGGTTGGCTGTTTTTTTCTTATATAGCTGTACCAATGCCTAATATATCCTGGATATTAACCCCTTACCAGATGGGTATTTGGTGAATATACTTTTCCATTCTGTGGACTGTCTTTCTATCTTGGTCACTGTTTCTTTTGAGATGGAGAAGCTCTTTAGTTTCATTTAGTCCCACATGTTTATCTTTTCTTCTAGTTGCTTTGTTAATGTTGTTTTACCTTTGAAGATGTCTTTAGCTTCAATGTCGTGGAGGGTTTCTCCTATATTTTCTTCAATGTACTTTATGGATTCAAGTCTGATATTGAGATCTTTAATCCATTTTGATCTGATTTTTGTGCAAGGTGTTAGACACAGGTCCAAATTCATTTTTTTACATGTCGCTGCCCAGTTTTCCCAGCACCACTTGTTGAAGAGGCTTTCCTTACTTCAGTTTGGACTCTGCACCTTTATCAAAGATTAACTGATCATGTCTTTGAGGGTGGGTGTCAGGATACTCAACTCTATTCCATAGGTCCACAGGTCTGTTTTTATTCCAGTACCACGCTGTTTTAATTACTACTGCTTTGTAGTAGTTTGAGGTTGGGAAAGGTGATGTCTCCCATTTTCTTTTTCCCAAGGATTGCTTTAGCTATCCATGGGGGTTTATTATTCCATACAAATTTCAGGAGTGTTTGGTCAATTTCTTTGAAGAATGTCATGGGTATCCTTATAGAGACCGCATTGAATCTGTACAAAGTTCTAGGGAGTATTACCATCTTGACAGTGTTAATTCTCCCCATTCAAAAAAGTTAAATTTTATTCTTTTAAATATGTTTAAAAGAGTAAAATTATTTGTCTACAGTATAAGTTTCGCTTCATTTTATATAACACCATGAGATAGACATTTACAAAGCTGTTCATAAAGGGGTTTCTGTCATACAATGTTGCAGCACCCATCTCTCCACCAGTGCACATTTCCCAACACTATTGTCCCCAGATTCCCTCCCCATCCTCCCTGTCTCTATAGCAGACATTCTTTTTTCATTTTTCGTCTTTCTTCTTCTTTCTACTTCTTTCTACTTCTTTCTTCCTCTTTCTTCTTTCGTCTTCTTCTTTTTCTTCTTCTTCTCCTCCTCCTCCTCCTTCTTCTTGTTCTTCTTTTCTTCTTCTTCCTCTTCTTACTTCTTCCTTCTCCTATCCTTCTCCTTCTCCTTCTCCTTCTTCTTCCTTCTTCTTCTTTTCTTCTTCTTCTTCTTCTCCTTCTCCTTCTCCTTCTCCTTCTCCTTCTCCTTCTCCTTCTCCTTCTCCTTCTCCTTCTTCTTCTTCTTCTTCTTCTTCTTCTTCTTCTTCTTCTTCTTCTTCTTCTTCTTCTTCTTCTTCTTCTTCTTCTTCTTCTTCTTCTTCTTCTTCTTCTTCTTCTTCTTCTTCCCCCTCTCTCTTCCTATTCTTACAAATTGTGGCTTGCCATGCATACATTTAAGGGTTATCATGTAAATCCCTTTGCCTACATTCAATGCTTAGTTGTAAGTATATATTGAGGTAAAAGATAAAATCAGAGGAAATGAGAAGAACATTTCATCATTCATATCAGGAGGAAGGACCAAGATACTGCAGGCTAGAGAAAACAGGAATTATCTCTCTTACTAACTTTAATGCCTTACACTAAAAATACTGTCCTTAGCTATTCTTAGTTGAGTGGTGGTATGTTGACAAGCGAATGGGAGAAGGTAAAGTCAATGGAAGTAGCATATTCCTCTACAGTGTGTAGAAGTAGGTGCTGGAGAGAGAGTACAAAAGGTAGGACACTTGCCTCACACATGACTGTTCTGGGTTTGATCCCCAGCACCCTGTAAGTTTCCCCAGGCCCCACCAAAATTAATCCCTGAGTGTGGAGGCAAGAGTAAGCCCTGACCACTGCTGGGTGTGCCCCCCCACAAAAAATAAGTCAAAAAGGTGTACAAGTGAAGAAAAGGGGGAAAAGAGATGAGGTAGTGACTGCTAGATCACTTTAATTTGCTTTCATTTGCTATTTAAAAGAAAGGATAAGATTGAAGGGCAAAGATAAATATGGTTTTATGATGAGTCAGCTGTAGGTACTACTTTCTGGCATATATACTAAGACCCCACATACTTTTTTTTTTTTTTTTTTGGGTCACACCCGCGACACTCAGGGGTTACTCCTGGCTCTGCACTCAGGAATTACTCCTGGCGGTGCTCGGGGACCATATGGGATGCCAGGAATCGAACCCAGGCTGGCTCAGGCCGGCTGCGTGCAAGGCAAACGCCCTACCCGCTGGGCTATCGCTCTGGCCCAATGCCCCGCATACTTTGAAAGACCAGTGAAATGAAAATCCTATAGCCTTTGTTCTAGCCCCATCTTTGGTACTCATTTACCCACTGAATGGATAGGCCACATATACCATGAACCTCAATTTTATCATCTATGCAATAGAAACGTGCATCATAAATTTGTCAAGGTTGAAGAGTTGGTGAACAGAACTGAGCTGACCTGGGAGGTGGAAGTGGATGGGAAGGAACAATGGTGGAAGAAAGCAAGAAAGCACTCAGTTGGTAGGTGTGGTGTTGGAACCATGAATGTATGAAACATTCATTAACATTATTGTAAATCATGACACTAATATAAAACTGGAGGTGGGTGCCAAGGAAAGGTTTTAAGGACACCCACATAAGAAGATACATCATACTCTGTGACAACACACTGAAGGGGAGCACTCTGAGTGCTTGCCAATGGTTGTCCCTAGAGTGAGCTAGCAATGATGAAACAGGACAAAACTGCAGAGTCAACTTGTTTCAGTGGCCCCATTATTCACTTCATCATTGTCTTTTGCACTGACGTGGCTGAGCAGGCCTTTATGGGAACTTTGCTTTCTAAGCCAGAAAGAATAAGCTTACTCCTGCTATTGGTCCTTTTGTATCAAGATTTAGCAATCAGCAAACTTAATGAAGTCTCAAAGATCAGTATCAGTTGGGAAGGCAAAATTCACACAAAACAAAATTAATTAAGAATATTAAAACAAATGCACTGCTGAGGATGGAATTGGATCCAGGAGACAAAATGGGTTAAAAAATTTTTTAAAGGAACGCTCTAATTGAAATTTGCCAGCCGCCCAAAGACTCAGTATAGTTAAAACAGTATCTTATCAGAAAATTAGCAAAACGTAATTTTATTGGGTTTTACAGATGTTATTTTTAACCACATCAAAAATCCCACCTCGTGGCTATTGGCACAAATTGTCATAATTACTATAATTTGAAGTCTGAGCGATGGAATGGCTGTTGAGATAGTTATCTCATCCCCAGACTAAGTCTGCATTAGTTGAGCAGCCAGGAAAAGGAGCTCATGTTTTTGTACTTGGTCTGGACTTCATTTGTGTCCTTTATCCAATCTCATTCTTAGGAATATTGAAGAATAATTTTTTTTTCTACCTGAAACACTGGAGAAAATCAGGAGGTTAATATTAAGAGTGCTGAGGTCACCTTTAATTAACATACCAATCACCTTACCTCCAATCTGCAAGTAAAGTGTTGTATTTTGTTCTATTTTTACATTTCCTAGTGAACTCTATCATATTTAATGCATATACTAAATTCTAGTATAATATATTCAGCCATCTACATAAGCATGGCTAATAAGGCCAAAATAATACAAAGAGATTTTAATTTCTTTGATGCCCAATTTAACATATGTCCTTGCTCTTCAGAAGTGAAAATATGATTAAACATGTCCAGATTCTACCTAACCTATAAATCAAATGATTTATGTCTTTGTGTAATTATCAAAAAATGTCTTTGTGTAATTATGGGCATGACTTATGCCAAGAATTTTATAGTGATACCAAATAATAATAAAAGCAATTGTAACTGTTATTTAAATTTAGGACTAGATTGGCAGAATACCTAGTTAAGGAACTGTCAGAAAACTCAGCCAATATAAAGAGCAAAGTCTCAATAAGAGAATAAAGCTGATCAAATGTAGAAAAAAAAGCACTTTCAAACAAGAAAGGTAAAGAAAGGTAAAGGTTGCATGCTGTTTTAGTGATCATCCAAAACTGAGTCATCTCATTGTCTTTTTTAGGTCATGGAAAAAATGTTAAATGATTTCTTTCAAGTTTCAGCTACAGTTTAACTAAAGTATTCCATGGAAAAGGAACCTGAATTAAGCATCTACATTCAGACAATATTATGTGTTGGTATTGTGCTAGATCCCAGAGTGACAGTCATGAGAAATAAGAATAATACTAAGAAGAATAAAACAGATGACAAACTCACAAAGCAAGTATGTAATGTGTATGTGCATATATGCACATACATACATATATACTTATCTCATGTATATATACATTTAGATCTCATATATGTGTGTATATATGTATACGCATATATATATGTATATATATAGCAGAAAAGAAACCCTAGAGTAAGGCCATACTACAGAATGTTATAGTTAATGTGGAAAAGGCTGGAAAGCTGGTATAGAACTAGACTTTGTAAGCAGTGGCAACACTTTAGGTTTTCCCCAGTGCGGCTAGAAGTTTATCAAGGTATTGAACAGTGGAGTCATGAAACTGAACTAAAATTGCAGAAAACGATCCTTGCTGCTAGTCAAGGAGAGCTGTAAAAGCCATTATAACAGTGATGAGAATGGGGCCATCTATAGTACAGTGGGTACGGTGTTTGTCTTGCACATGTCAGACCAAGGTTCGATCCCCAGCATCCGTTATGGTCCCCTGACTCCACCAGGAGTGATTCCTGAGCTCACAGTCAGAAGTAAACTCTGAGCACTGCCAGGTGTGATCCAAACACACACACACACACACACACACACACACACACACACACACACACACACACACACAAAAACCAGTGATAAGGCTGTTGCAGCACAAGGAAATGTGGTGGTCTGGATTCATCCAACGTGGCAAATTGAAAGAACAGAAGGTGATCAGATTCAAAATGAATATTGTAGCAACAGGACTTGCTAATGGACTGTACATAAGGAATGTAAAAAGGAAACAAGTAGAAATGACTCTTGCGTTTCTGCCTGAGAAAATTAAGAGTATAAAGTGCCTCTCATTGGAAGGAGGAAAACAAAGAATTATGGGGTTTAGTCATTGGGGTGAAGTGTAAAGTAAAATTCAGTTACATTAAATGTGTGGTTTCTGTGAGATGTTCGAATAAGATGAAAAGTAATTGCAAATACCAGTCCGCATTGGAATGTGCAGGTCTACCTACAACCCAGGCACGAGAATGGCCAGAGTTGCACATTGCAAAGCCATCAGCTTATGGATATCATTAAGAATCATGAGTCTAGATGCAACCGGTTCAGCATATAAGTAAGACCAAGACTCTTAAAATCCAGAATTCCTCTAAAGTAGCTGGAAAGGATTACTTAGTGACCTCAGCAGAGATGTCTTTTTTAACACCACACACAATGCAATGAAGTAGTCAGACTTTGCATATGTAAGGAGAGGGATAAATGCACTATCATCCAAATTATTATTAAATTAATGCTCACCTTTTTTATTACTTTTATTTTTATAAAGTTGAGCATTTGATAAGTGAATATGTAGAGAGCGGCTTTAGGCACTTAAAAGAAAAACACAGAAAAGACTGAGTAAGTATGATTCTGAAGCAACTGTTTCAAAGACTTATTTTAAGAAATACTGACCTAAGATGCATCTTGTAAAAGAACAACACATTAGGAGAAAAGTAAAATGTCAACAAAGGAAATGCTAAAATGTACATAACAGTTTAAATACTAATGAGTTTTAGCTTAAAAATAGTAGACTAGATCCTAGAAGTAGTCACTGAAGATAGGTAAACCTCTAAATGTATGTATTGTGAGCCACAATGTGTAAGAGGAGGGAGAGAGTGAGAGACAGAGAGAGAGAGAGCAGTCAAAGTGCCTGCCATAGAATGCCGGCTGGTACAGCCTTTCTGGAAAACAATATGGACTTTCCTCCAAAGACTAGAAATTGAACTCCCATTTGACCCAGCCATACCACTCCTGGGAATCTACTCTGGGAAACCAAAAATACGCAGCGGAAACACCATCCCTACTTTTATGTTCATAGCAGCATTATTCACAATAGCCAGAATCTGGAAGCAACCAGAGTGCCTGAAAATCGATAACTGGATAAAAAACTTTGGTAATTCTACGCAATGGAATACTATGCAGCTGTTAGGAAAAATGAATTTATAAAATATGCCTATAAATGGATGGACTTGGAGAAGATTATGTTGAGCGAAATTAGCTAGAAGGAGAGAGACAGATACAGAATGACTGCATTTATCTGCATAACATAAAAATATATGTACATATTATGATACCAATATCCAAGGTCAAGTGAAACATATATCAGGATGTCTTGTCAAAGGTGGAGATTATCACAAACGTGTGGGAGTCAGAGGCTAGGTAAGACAGAAAATGGAACAGTGTGCTAACAATTGTCGAGGGTACTAATGCCAACCTAGAACTGGAGCATTAAATAGAGGCAAAAAGATACACATGACAATCCTTTAATGTATGTTCTGTAATCCATAGTCTGGAGGGAAGGAAAAGAGAAAGAGAGAGAAAGGGAAAAGAAATAAAGAACCTGCCATGGAGGAGGGCTGGGGGGGGGAGGGAACCGGGGGCGTTGGTGGTGGGAGATGGACACTGGTGGCAGGATGGGTGCTGGAACACTGTATGACCAAAACCCAAATATGAACTTTTTAATTGTATATCTTTGTAATTGTAAAAAAAAATTTTAAAAAATTGGTAATTA